>VXAY01001196.1:53877-64771 GCA_013399855.1 Oxyruncus cristatus | reverse complement strand
TCAAGTGTATTCCCACAGAGTTATTTAACTTAGTTCTGGTATGTGATGTGCCAAATCTATCTCTTCTTGGATTGCAGCTTGGAAATTTACATCCAAGCATTTGTTCTTCTTTGCCAATTCTATAATGCTTAGACATTGCAACTTTACTGTCACTGGTGAACACAGCAAAATGGTGATAAAAATACAATAGATTTGTTCTTTTATAGATTTAGACACACATCTTACTAATTTAAGGTGATGCTGCTCCTCACAGAGCATTCATTCCACAGCAGCCCCATTACCTCATGTGGCTATGTGTGATTAATTCAAGAGGAGCAATAACCTGAATCTGTCTTTCCAAGACATTTACATCCTGAGAAATGGAGATTCCACGGCTAAAGCTATGTCCCATGCGATGAGAATTTGCTTTTGACTTTAAGTTTCTTCTTTCTTGCAAATAAATTTTCAATTTCTTTTCAGTACATTTTAGAAAAAAAAAAAAGAAACCAACCTACAAACCAAAAAACCCCAACACCTTCCCATCCTGCCCAAACCCACAAAAAACCCCAACAATAAAAAAAAAAAAAAAACAAAACCAAAAAACCCCAACCCACCCATACAAAGAGAACTATTCCTTCTCAGAAATAAAGTGATAATTTAGATTCAGATCTTACACATTGCTTTGTGTGTTTGAACCTGTTGTTATCTGGGTCCATCATACTTAAAATGAGGCAACTACACTGAACATAACCTATAGAGATGCTGAGTATGTGATTGCCCTGGCAACAGACATAAAATTCAGAAAAAACTTCATCACCACCCCTATTTTTTTCCATTACTTCTCATGATCACTAAAATTACATGTTTCTAAGGTTTAGCTAAGTGACATGTTATAAATCAGATATATTAAAGCAATGTTCTTTAAGAATGTTGGATGTCTTGCCATCAATTCAAATAAAATAGAGTGTATGAAAATAAGACATCTGCCAAAACTGATGATTGAGTGTCAGGGATGCAAATGAAATTGCAGGTTTGTGCCTTTCTTTAGGGAAAAGTATCTTTATCTGACAGTTACACAGAGAATGATTTACAGCATTATCCATATTGAAATATTAAAATAGTATTCCTAGAATAGAAGCTGAGCTTCTAAATTAAAAACATCTTTTTAGCCTAATATCTATCAGTTACTTGATGAAGTCAAGAACTTTCAAGGTCAACCTTTTAGTCAATTTTATAGGATCAGCCTCACCTAATTTTTTAATACAGTCTTGTATTGCATTTTAAACATGGTAATTTAAAACTCACTAGTCTAATGAAAAGACTAAATGTTTATGCTGCTTCAGGAGAATCATTTCACACTACATTAACAGTGTTTATATTGGAATCAACTGGAGCACTGCATCTGGTAGGTCATGGATACGTGCAAATTGATGGGTGCATAGTTTAAAGACATAACAAATTTTGGTTCTTTGGCCTGTCCAGCTCTGAAATCAAACTGGCCAAATAATCCTGATTGTGTGTCCTTGCTTTAATACAACAGAAAAAAAATGTTCCATGTGATAGTTAATTTATTTTCCAGAGTATTCTCGGTATGACTTCCACACTTCCTGCACTATCAGGCCAAAAGGACACTAAACCCACTGGAAGAAATTAATAATTATCTCTTAAAAATAGCTGGTTAACTCACTGAGTTACCTAACAAAGGAAAATCCTCACCTTGGTGTTTGTCTGTTACTGTAAATCTGAAACATGAAACATGATGTTCTACATAAGGGAAAATATTACTAATAGTGAGAATGTGTTAAAGAAAGGGACATTAATGATTACATTGATGAATTGTTCCAATGATTAAAAATTGGCAAATTTTGAAGGTAATTCACTCAACATTGTTTCATTCAATCTCAAATTATATGAAAATTCAAATTAATTATAAATAAGAAAATAATTTTGAACAGTCTCACTAAGTAGTACTATTGAAAACTATTTGTCTCAGCACAAAGAACCAACACGGTTGTGGAGTATGCTCTAGTCCCAAGTTATAGGCTTGATTTAAGTATATCTTTCTCAATTCTTATCAAGGGTCTATCACTCTGAATGATATTTAGATTTTTTTGGAGGTGGAAGACAAAATAATAGTGACTATGCTGCTGCTAGACAAATCTTTTACTCTTATTCTGTGCAGGAGGAGTGGCATTTAAAGAGGAAAGATTGCTGCAAATGCATTACAGAACAACCTCTGTCCTGGGCATAATCTTTAAACACATTAAAATCCTATTCAGTGACTTGTTCTGAATAGACAAAAGAGAGTAAACTCAGTGGAAAAAATAAGACAATCCTATTTTTATCCTAAATATTCAGAATTCATCCTTGGAAAGATTAAATTTCTTATTCACCCAAGTCAGGTTAACTTCAAAATAGAGGAAGTATATGATTTATTTTATAAAGTTCAAGTGTATCAGCTGGAAACAAGAGAGATAGGAAGAATTCCATATGTTTTAACTGACAACAAGATCCAATAATGTGATATAATTCTAAAATTGCAAATGAATCATCAGATGGTTCCAACTGAAAAATATAATCAATTTGTGCAAAGCAGTGGTGAATTTGCTTGCAAATTTCTTAGGAACTATAGGAGAAAATGGTTTCTAGAGTTATTAAACAAGAGAGTCAACTTTTTAAGCAAAGGTGTGATGTTAATCCAAGAAGGAATGTATTTAAATGGGTTGTTGGTCCAGGACTAGAGGCACTTCTAAGGATGAGAAAAATGAAGTCCTGGAGAAGCTTCTGAGAGTGACTAATCTGGAGAGGGTGAGGGTGGGAAAAGCAGTGACTTCTTGTAAATTTTCAAGGACAAAATTATCAGTTTATGAAAAAGCTTGCATTGTAGCTGTTGTAATTGTAAACTATAATTGCTACAAAGTATTTATGATTGCATTTCCCCAGGTTCCTACAGCCAACTGGAAAAGGAATGAAAACAGTTACTTTAAATACCCTGTGACCCAATGCTTTCTGCTGGATAATTCCACTTCAGGCTGTATTATGTTTTACTGAATTCAGTGAGTAATTTCTGTTGATTTTTTTTTCCCCTTTGCTAGGTGCTTCAATTTCAATTTTCATTTGCATTTTAATGATTTAAGTATTTTCAGAGGGAGTTGAATATATCCAGAAGGCCCACACTGAGAAACAAATTGAAAGGTTTTAAAGATAGTAAAAATGTTCACTCTTGCCCTCCTCTCTATGGAAACTTCTATCACTTAACTCGTTATCATCACTGTTAATTAGTTTATGCATTTGTAAACCTGAGTGTCCCCACTGAGGTATTGAGTTCACAAGTTTCCTACTGATATTAACTCAAATGGAAGGTGTTGATCCTCTTAAAGGACTGAAGTCATGATGGCGAGTCCTGCTGTTGAATGTCAACAGAATCGTTCTAAACCCAAAAAAATTGGTCTAAAAGAGGACAATAAACACTTTAAATTTGGGGGGCAAGGGGGGTTGTTTGTTTTTTTTTGTTTCTTTGTTTGTTTGTTTGGAGTATTTTTTAACCTTTGAGTTAATGCCTTGTGTTTTCCCCATGTATTTCCATTTGATGTGGTCCTGAACATAAAACAGAGCACAGGGAGTAAACTATGCCATTAAGTATTTAATAAAATGAAGTACTTTATCAAGGAATCAGGAATTAAATATAAGTGAAATTCTTCATGAAAAGAGAATCAAACCAAATGAAAATGACTGCATAAGTTTCTGCATGGGTGTTAAAACTTCAAGTAAAATCCATTGCTGCAATAGACTTTGAAGAAACATTTCTAAGGAAGTATGAGATGCTAGACAGAGATGTGAATATCAGAGGTGAAATAAGAAAGCAAATTAAAGTTTTTATTGTAAATGAGAAGCAGCACTTGATGTTAATAAGCAGTAATGGGCTATAAGGAGGGGAAAACGAAACAGTGCTGTTAAGAACAGATACACTGAAAGAGTAATATGGTTAGAATATTGTAAAGAACAGGGCAGAGATAATGTGGTGAGAACTTACAGAGCAAAAAACAAATTAAATGTGATCTTTGGACAAAACAAATGTGTTCCCATACGAACCTTGAGGAGCACTGTTTAGGTAGTTTTCTTACATATTGGCAAAAGTGAAAAACTAAATCAAATCCTTCACACTATTTTGAATCCATAGTTTAAAGGGAGAAGACATGTGAGGTGTTCAAGGGGTTTTTTACGTATCACACAGCAATTCCCTGAGATATGGTCGAGTAAGAAAGGATTGACAGTCCTTCAATGCTTATGACTTCTTTTTTTTAAAAAAAAGCTGTCAGAATATGTTGGTGTCCAAATAAAGCTTGTGAACAAAATATCGTGGTAGGTGAGCAAAGGAATAAAATAAAACAGAACAAACCCCATAAATACCACTAAAATAATTTGCAGTTCGCTTTAAGAACATCTAAAACCAAATCTGAAATCTCTTTTTGAGTTTCTCTTTCCCAGTCTTCTCCCTTAATCCAAATTCCTTTAGGAATATCTGTGTTGCTGGTATTCTAAGCACATTCAATTTGCATGATGAGGAAAAATACTAAACAAAGGTCATGGATTGAACAGGAAGTATAAGCAGTGGAAAAAAGAAAAATTCAATCATGAACATGAATATATAAATTATACCTCTCACTGATATTCACCGTGAGATTCCTTTAAACTGTGGTACCTCAACTACACTTATGTTAAAGCCCTTTCACACTTCCATGGAAGCTGCAGTGTAAACCTCCTGTGCTCATGGTATCTGAGAGAACTTGATTTGGGGTCTATAATGATGCAAGTCAGAGTGGTGTTTGCTAAAACAGTTCTGGCTTTATGAATCGAGGCAGTCAGATTAACAAGTCCCCTAAAGAAATTAATTTAGCTCAGAATTTGAAGTACACTGCCAACACAAATTCTGCTGGTAAGAACCAGCCTTTCACTGGCTCAGATTGCTTTCCATATTTTTGTGTACCAGGCAGCTGTAACAAAAAATGGCAAGCAGACAGCAATGTTCATTCAGCCAGATATTCTACGGTCCAATGTCAACAGATTTGTAAATAAATTTCATTATTCATGGATGAGAATCTCAAACCCACATAACTATACGTGCAAGGCTATATATTTTTTTAAATGTATACAATATGAATAATGAATAATACATAATGAGGGGAAGTATATATATGTATATATGTATCCTACATAAATATGAATTCACACATATATACGCACAGATACATTTATTATTTATTCTATGACTTTTTGTTTGTTGAAGTACGTAGAGGTTGTCATCACAAACTTGGATTTCTTGGACAAAACCGATTCAAATTAACGTTATTTTTAAGAAATTGAAACATCTGAATTATGGAAAAAAAGCATGCGTTAGTTGAAAATACATGTGAATTAACATTCATAATAGCTGCAAACCTGCATTATAATACCCAATGCTTCTTCAGCCTTCAATTACCTCAACAATAAAATTAGATGCTCCAAGTCTTTTCTTTTGTAATGCCACTTTATAAGTTATTATTTAAATACATTGTGCTAAGTTATCTGACTATAATTCTTCATCTTGCATTTCAGTCTCTTCTCTCATTACAGTCTNCTTTTCTCCCATTAAAGTCTACTGTAAAAAAAAAAAAAAAAAAAAAAAAAGAAAGACCGAAATAACCTGCTGAGAAAGATTTTATGTGAGGCTTTTTCTCCATGTCCTGCTTGCACAGGATTTTGATGTTTAAACACGGGTGTGAAGTCATATTTTAGGTAGTTCAGTGCAACCCTGAGGTTGCAGAAATTATCTGCTGTCCCTGCACATATCCCTTTTCCATCTAGAACATCTACAGTGACACCAAACGTCCACGTTGGGCAACTGGAGTGTTCCCAGACCGTCTGCTTATTAAAGCCTGTCTAAACAAGTCTAGGGTTTAAATTTTAAACTCCAGTAACAGCTGGCTGTGAGGGTGACTGTTGCCTTAGATCAGTTTTTCTGTTTCCTTGTGTAGACTCTGATTCCTGAACCATGTCTGCATTTCCCCCATTGGAAGCTGCCTTAGGAAGTAAACATTTTAAAATTGATAACTGTCATTGGTAACACTGACATCCCCTCCCATCCTCCCTCTCCCCTCCCACCCCACCCGCGAATCTGATTTGCTTTTCAGTCTTCTTGGGTTACACTGAAGCTGACCCCATACAAGTGATGGGCAGGCAGGAGTTGTCCTCACTACAGTCTGTGTATGTGGCAAAACACACTGTGGAAGCAAGTGGCCAAAGTTAGGGCATACAGAGAGGATGTTGCTGAAATAAAATAGGTAATATTTCTGTAACACTAACCTCTTCTCTTGCTGACCAATTTAGCCAGACCTGGAAAATTGTCCAGGTCACTTTATCAAGGGGAATAGAGAAGCTACCACTCCTGGGTCCTCTTGAGCAATCCTCCCTGTGTCCACTGTGGGAGTAAAGGTCTCCCCATATGACTTTATTGCCCATATCACTTGCAAGAAAACACATGCCAGTCTCTGAAATGCCCATAACTATATTTTATCCCATTTTTCTACATTATTCATGTGCATTTTGTGTTGTCTTCAAATTGTAGTGCAAGGAGCTTAATTCAAGAACTTGACTATTTCTCCTTAAATCTGCTCTAAAATGGATGACTTAACATCTTTGATTGCTTGTTGCAGTGCAGCTTATGAAGCATAATATCGTTTGGAGTCTCACAGCCCTGACACAATGTGTGCATAATGTACTGTAAATCACCTGTGCAAAGCCCTTGAGATAGAAAAATTGCAAGCAGGCATGGGGAACAGTGTGCTTTCCTAACTCCCTCCAGTCTCTCCAGGGGGATATTTCATTATGTCAATTCGAGCAACATGAAGGCTAAGAGCTGAACCATGCATTTTCTACCTTCAATAATTCAAAAATCCACTTCAGAACACCCAGAAGTGGCTGACAGCCTTGTAGGAACATGACCATGAGGGCTCTGTTCTCCGGGCTCAGGTTTTCATACCCGGTGGAGCCATTTGGGTTCCTAAAAACAGATAAATTACTTAGTGTTCTGCTGCCACACCCTATTGTGCTGCCTTCTTGCACTTTCTCTGAGAAGGCTTTAACAATATCTCCTTTTCTTAACAATTTCTCCTTCAGCACTACCTCCTTCAGTTTTGCCAACTTCTCCACATCACCTAAAAATGAAATAGTTAGAAACAAATGACCAAAAGGTTTTAGAACACCAACTCAGAGATGGTTTAGAATCTACTGAATTTTGATAAAAAACCTATTGTTAATAACACTACACCACCACCTCACGAACAAGAAGACTCTACAAGTTCAGGAAATTGCCACATTATTTTATGCTATTTTAATTACTGTAAATTGTGACAGTTTGGAATGTGTCCTGAGAAGAGGTCACCCTCAGCATCTGTAGCAATGCATGTGGCCTCTAACTGGCAAAATATCTTTGACATGTGAAGTACCATTTACCTGTCACCTAAAACTTGCTTTTCAAATGACAAAAAGGAGTAACGAAAATAATGTAATTCAACTTAGCATTTATTGTAGACAACCTTAGCTGGAATTCTTAATTAAACTGACAAGTTGGGGGTTATTTCTATCCAATATGTAGTCTTCATTTTACTGTACAATTACGATTTTTTCCCTCGTGTTCATTCCCTTAGCTTAATAAATGAGAATCTTGCTTGTATTACACGCTACATGCTCCTTCTTTAGAACATTCCTTCAGCCTGATTGCTGAGAGAAGGCATTTGACTGCATCGTGGTTATGGCAACTATGGGAATGGTGGGAAATAAATCCAAACCTTCTTCAGGGTTTGATGCAGGCAGCCAGGTGAGTTTCTTACTAACGGAAAAATCCACAGCCCTTTCCTTTCAGAAAAATGTGTTAAAAACAAATGTCAGAACATCAACAACCCAAGGTTTTTTTCAGGCATATTGTTCCAGGACTAGATCCATCACAGTTGCTCATTCAGGCATCTCTTACATTAATGTCTTTGGTAAATTTTTTTAAAGCTATGTGCTTTTTTGTTTCAGATGAACAAGGAGGTTGGTCCCAACACTGTTCTGCACGATAACCCAATAGATGTATCTTCAGTACATGTTATTTTTTATTTCACTATTACAGGTATATATTTTGCATATTTTATTATGTGTTACAGTGTGTATTCATGGTCAAAGAATTAATTTTCTACCTACATTTTCTTTATTTTCATGATCCTTCATGATCAGTTGTTACTGTAGTTATGCCCTTACCCCTCCTTATTTTTTCTTTTATTATTTTTCTTTTAGGACAAAGGATTTATAAGCGCATTTACAGACCCACTTTTCACCTGTCTGAACAGCCTACCCTTATAGCAAACAGTAAATGTCAGAATAGATGGAAAATTCCAAGGCAGGTGACATCTCAAAGCAGTCAGGAGGACTGTTAGGAGGACTATTTATGCCAGGTAGTTTAGTATGTCAGATCCAAAGAGCTGTGTCTGCCCAGGAGGGCTCTCATGGGTTAAGGACAGATAAATGGCACACACATACAGTGAAGAGAGTTTAAGAGATCAAGACTTTTACTCGTCTTTTACTCTGCAAGTCACCGCACTATGAGCATGTTGCAGGGCTACAGAGTGTGAGATAATTGTACTGCATGGTATTGTCTACACAATAGATGTGCACATGTATGTGCAGGTCAACATCTGTGGGGGAGTGTTAAGAGTTTAATTCTGGCTGAATTACAGCTTTTATTTTTTTTTAGGAGGGTTTATTACTGAAAGGGGATGAAGACAGAGAAATACACAAATTGATTTTATGTTGTATTTCTCCCTGAGATATGCTTTTGCACAATATATATGGGCTACCCTTTAAGAGGTTATAAAAAAACTTGTGTTCTGTTAAAAGAAAATAAATGAAGTGACTGCAAGTATCCCCAGGTCTCCTCAGGTTCTATTCTTTAATGTAGAGCTGAAAAATAAAGCTTTTTATACTATGTTCATAAGCTACCACTGCAGAACTTTCTGGAATACTTTCCCTTTCCCTCTCCACTACATGCTGGGTTTTTTAAATTACCTGTGTGTGAAATCCCATATTCGTGCACAGTAGGCACTGGCACATTTAGGTGAGTTTTCCTCTGTCTTCTCACCTTTTGTGTAAACATGTAGGATAGTAGATTTCATATCTGCTTACAGATGTTGCTCATCAGATTAAATGAAGTTCTTCCTACTGTTAGGGAAGCCCTTTGTTATGCAAAGGGTTGGCAGTTCACAGTCCCTTGTTTCAAACTCCCACCCAGAGCTTGATCTGCATCTCAACCTGCATTTTGCACTTGCAAACCCAGCTGCCTGTACCTGATCTATTCCTCAACACTAAAATATTGATATGTGCACAGTGATCTATATTCATGTCTGGTACCCTGAAAATCTCTATTCAGAAAGGACATAATAGATATTACTATTTTTCCTTTCCTTTTTTATTGTTTTTGTTTTTGTTTTTGTTTGTCTGTTTGTTTGTCGTTTGTTTTTCTAGTCTGTGCAAAACACAGCAGCTAAAATCTTCTTCAGTCAGGATTCTCAGTACAACCCTCCTTGTGTTCATCCCTAGGTATCTCCTGGTCTGATGGCTTTTTGACGTTTCAATTCCAGTCTCTAAGGAGTTCTCTTATTTCTGATTAATTTGTGCTAACTCCTTTTCTCTCTATCACTCCACCTTCACCCACACATTTGCTCCTTTTCATTGCATTTTCCTGCTCCTGAAAATCCATTTATATCCCTAAGGAAAAAAAAAATTCCCTTTCCTTTCACTTATATTATTGCAAATGCCTTTTTCAGTATACAGAATTGCTAACCCTGGTCAATAAAACCACTGTCTCCTAGCTATAAGATTTATAAAAGCTGTTTGAGAGACAAGTATCCTCTGGGTCAGATGCATCAGTATTTTTTTGTATCAACCACCTGGGGTGTGGGGTAGTTAGTTTTTGATTCTTATTTTTTGTTTCTATTTTTTCTTGTTTTGTTTTGCTCTTAAAAATTCTTGAGGTTGCTAAGCCACATTCTCAGCTGGGGAAAACTGTCTTATTTTCATTTATCTCAGGGAACCGTATTGATTTATGCAGTATCTGGTCTAATTCCTGTCTTTAGCAGACCAAGTGTTCTTGCAGTATGAACCTGAGCTTTGCTCTAGCTGAAGAATTTATGGATGACTAAAATTAGCTTGAAAGCTGCTTATGGTTAGTGTTACATTCTAAGTAATTGTGCCATATTATAGGATATCGAAAGTCTGCTACAGTTAACATCCAAAATAGGAAAATCACCGTAAGCCGTTGATGATGGTGCTGATCAGAGCTACATGAATACCATTACCTTTGGGTGTAAAGTGATGGAATAAGCAAGGGATAATTAACATGAGTTACTGAATTATATAGCTTTATAGGATCCATATTCTTAAGTACGAAACTGAGCTTTCGACAGGTGAACTGGTTAAAAAAGTGTGTCTTCACTGAAAAAATTTTCCTTTAATCCTGTCTGATTCTGAGGGAAAAATATGGTAAATCAAAGGGAGTTTGTTTTGTTTTTCTTGTTTGTTTCTGTCTTTTTACTTAATTTTTATTTATTTATTGTCTCTATTCAAGAGTTGGAGAAAAAAAGGGAGTTCTCCAAAGAGATCTAGAAGGCTGTCATGGTTTCAGCCCTTGTGCTTTCTGCACAGTATTATCAACCTATAAATTTTGCTACTAATTAGGAAGAGTTTGCACAGACAAAACAGATCACCTTGAAATGGGGTAATACTAAGATTTATTGCTACACTACAGAAACTAAGGGAAAAATACTTATATATATATATATATATATAACTCTAACTACTTTTCTTATAATAACACACTTATATATGTACAAATGCCACTCCT
>VXAY01001196.1:40113-51892 GCA_013399855.1 Oxyruncus cristatus | reverse complement strand
AAAAAAAAAAAAAGGTGTTCTTTCTGGATGCATCACCTGCACAGGAAGAGAAAATTGTGTCTAAGATAGGCAATTTTCCTATAGTTTTCTGATGGATCAGTAACAGAATTCTGCAGTGTCTCAAAGCATTACTCCGTAAAGTGAGAATTGCTGCATTTACTCATTTTAGATAATGTTTTTTGCATTATTTTGTAGATAAGAACTGTATGGAATTGTTCTCCCATTGGCAGAGTAGTGTTGGCATCGACACTAAACCATATTGCAGGGTCTAGTGCATTAGAAGCATCTGACTTCTCTGTTAGCAGCAAGGAGACATCTGGTTCATGACTTTTAGCATAGCATGACTTTGGGTGTAGCAACAGCATCCTACATCAAGCACGACAAAAGCTCACACTTGGAGATCAAAAACCCATTTGCAGTATTGTTAATTTCGAATTGTGTGTTAAACCCCAAATGAATTGTATTTGCAAAATGATAAATACATTCATATCAGCATCAGCCTAAAAAGAAACCTCCAATCTGGAGAAATCAGGATTCCTACCTTAGTCATTGAGGTAATGTCTAGTGCAGACTGTATATCAAGAAACCAGACTCTACATCAGTAACTTATATTGTTTGAAATGAAGATTAAAAAGAGCCATTGTTCTCCATCACAGAATTTTGATATGTCTTCCTCTCCAACAGCTCCAAGAAAGCTCAGTGGGTATTGATGGTCTAAACAATCTCTCTCTAAAAGCCTGATACTGTTCCTGTGAAAATATTCTTGAAGCACTTCCACACAGACTCTGAGATAAAGTGACTCTGAAATGACAAGATTCCTAATGCATTATCCAGTGGTTTCAACTTTAATTTCCTGAATAAATATCTCTCGCATGAGATGTAAAGCTGCAGTGAGTTGCTGCTGGAACTTTTTTTCTGATTGCTTTATGAGTAATGACTATTACCCCATTAAGGAGCCTCACAGTTCAGATGAGGAGTTCAGACACAAAGAAAGGAAGTAAAAAACTACATCTGGACCTTTCAGTGTGAGGCACCCTGTATTTTAATGAAGCCCTTTCCAGTGTTAATATAAAATACAGCATGAAGAAAGCTCACCATAACCCTCAATAAGACACACCTCATGAACATAAATGACAAAGTCTATCAAGTTAACTGATTATTATAAATTATTGATGTGGTGCTATTTACTGCATACAATTAAACATCTCTTACTTTATCCTGGAAAGGACTGTTACAGGTTTGCCCTGCTGGCTCATTAATTTACAGCCCACTTTGCAGATTTATGTTGTGTTGCTCGCCTAAGCAAACAGTGCACAGAGCAAACAAGAGTTTCAGAAACAGACACAGAAATCACAACAGATCTTCTTTTTCCTTGCTCTGGGGTCTAATTTTTTTTCCAGTTGTAAAGGATGTTTAAAGTGGGGAGTGTTATCATGGGCATAGATAAGGAAGGAGGAAAAAAAACTTTAAAAAAAGATGAAAAGGTGGTTTGCTTTCAGTCAAGTTTATGACTTCAATATCCAGCAAATGTGAATTGTGTCTAGATTTAGTCAGACTGGATGAGGTTTGGAGCAAAACTGGTGTGTTTGGAGCAAAACACGAACTGGTGTGTTTGGAGTTGTCTCTGACCATTGCCAGGGGTTGGATGAGATGGCCTTGAAAGGTCTCTTCAAACCCAAACCTCTTTGGGGGTCTATGATTGGAAGTGTTTAAGGACACTTGGAAGGAGGTTAAAGACCTGGAAGAAGGTTGGAGAAACCTCACCTAGTTGATAACATCCAACCATAGCAGAGTTGCAGGACTAAATGACATATAAATTAGTTTGGATTCCAGTCCAAACCATTCCATGTTTCTATGATTCTATGAAGGGTGGGAGATGCCTCATCCTTGCAAACTGACTAAGTCAATTTGGACAGGGCCTTGAGCAGCCTGGAGATGGCCCTGACCCTGGCAGAGATTTGAACTAGATGACCAAGGGTCCCTTCCAACCCAAACCATTTTAGGTATTCCGTGAATTTCTGTCCCAGCAAGAGCCCAGTCCACAGCCACAAACACTCATTCTTTGTCTCTACCCAGTGGTGCTGAGGGCAGCTCTCAGGATGGATAGGATGAGTCTGTCAGGGTCCCCAGATTTCCCATGAATAGATCTTCTCCAGTACTTCAGGAGAGCTTCAGCACAGCCTGAAGGCACTGGGACTGTCATGTGTCAGTCACGGGTCCCAGTTCCCACTATGTCCTCAGGTAGACCTCTTCTGTTTTGTCTCTTCAGTCAGCGGATGGAGATCCAGAATGGTTCCTTTGTGCAAAAGATGCCTGTGACCAGCCACTGAAAGGAGTCTGGCACTATCCTCTTGGCTTTATTCAGGCACTGGAGCAGGGCCAAGTGGCAGCAGCTAAGAGGAGGAGTAGCAGAAGGAGAATTAGTGGAGAAGTACCTTGCTGAAATTGTAGTGAAAAAGACAGTGGAAGTCAAGCCCACCCTTGACCTTCCAACCTCCTACTGTATTGTCAGCATCAACGTCTGAGGTCAGAGTGCTCCTGGGGGCAGAGCCAAGGGCAGGGAAATGAATCTCAGAGCTACAGAGGAGGAGAAGGAAGAGAAGGAGGAGGAGATCTGGTGGAAAAGACCCTCGCTGAAATCCCAGAGATGAAGATGGTAGAAACCAAGCCCACCAGCTGTCAGGAACCCTTGACCTTCCACAATCTCTTGCTGTATTAACAGTATCAAGTTTTGAGGCCAATCTTCTCAAGGAGATGACCCACAAGGTGTTCTGATGGCCAAGACCAAGACTAAGAGTGCCAAAACCAGCGAGACTGTGGGCTGGGAACTTCTGGGTAGTGCTAGAACTAGCTGTGGCTTCATGGAGCTCTAAGGGCAACCTGCTTGAGGAGCCTGTCAATAAATATCGCTGGTTTGGTCTAAATGATGAGTGCTCCATCAGCTGGAGAGTCCTTGGCTGGAGTGATTGGGAAACTAATCAATAAATTCAGGAGGATGGTGCCAGACTTTTTTCAGTAGTGGCCAGAGACAAGATGACGAGCAATGGCCATAAACTAAACCACAAGGTCCATCTCAACATGAGGAAGAACTTCTTTCCATGGAGGTGGTAGAGCCCTGGAACAGCTCCCTGTCAAACCCACCTGGATAAGTTTCCGAGTCACCTGCTCCAGGTGACCCTACCTGGGGAGGGCGGTTGGGTTAGATGATCTCCAGAGGTCCCTTCCAACCCTAACTAGTCCGTGATTTTATGATTCTGTGAGTCGTGGAATCATAGAATTGTTTATCTTGGAAATGACTTCTAAGATCATTGAGTCCAGTAGTATTCCAGCATTGCCAAACCCCCACTAAACCATGTGCCCAGATGCCATATCTCCAAGGCTTTGAAATCTCTCCAAGGCCACCACTGCCCTGGACAGCCTGTTCCAACTCTTATAATAAAGTCTTTAAAGTCCATTGAGTGCAAATCATTTTATCACAGATAAAACACAATCTCTTTATCCTCCTCCTACAGCTTCAGCACAAATAACATATTTTTTTACATGTCTTACTATCAGCCAGGGGCAAGGGGCTGCTTGGAGGATGGCAATTAATGCAGAAACATCCGCAAGATGAATGGTGTTTTCATTGGACTTTATATAGTTCTGTGATCAGGTACCATCTCCTGTCTGGCTTTTTTTAAATTTCCCAGACTGTGGAATCCTACATAGAGTACTTTTGTAGAGGATTTGTCTTTTTTTTAGGTTGTCGTTATCATCATCATCATCATCATCATCATCATCATTGAATGATGCGAATAATCAGCGATGAAGACCACAACTTAAATTAAAGAAGCAGAGATTTAGACTCAATATAAGGAAGATATTTCATAGAATGAAGGTGGTGAGGCCCTGGCACAAGTTACCCAGAGAAGCTGTGGCTGCCCCATCCCTGGAATTGTCCAAGGCCAGGTTGGATGGGGCTTGGAGCTACCTGGGATAGTGGAAGGTGTCCCTGACTGTGGCAGAGGAGTGAAAAAAGGTGGTCTTTAAGGTCCCTTCTAACCCAAACCATTCTGGGATTCAATGATTCTACAACCTGAATAGACTGCCCATCAGAAAAAAAATTGTGCATCCTTTTTAGGACACGTTCAGAGTTTACGACGAATGAGAAAGTAGTCATTTAAAAAAATTATAGTTCCATGTCATTGCTTTAGTGCTTTTACACAGTAGACAAAGTAAATTGAACTTTCTTTCAGCATTCCTACCAGCAAAATGACTCCTCATATTTTACTATAGTTACCAGCAGAAGTATTGGCTAACATATTCTTTCTTAAAATGTTCCTTTTCCCTGCACTGCAATGCCCCTGGCCTTGGCATATTTCTTGTGAGCTGCTGCCGGAAAGTTCTCTGTGCTTGGCAGAAGTCAAAAATTTATGATGTGCCTTTAAGGAGCACTAAGGCAAACAGCAAAAGCTGTTATCGTTAGTGCATTTTTTGCAAGGCTGTCTGTTAAAATGTGCATGTGATCTAGAATTCCTGTTTGTGTTTTGATATTTTGATTTTCCTCCTCCTCCCCCCCAAAAAAAAGGAAATTAAAAAGAAACAGCAGCAGTAAAAGACCTCAGCCCAGCATGGTATTTGGAAGTTGAAAAATCCCACAAACCACAGATCAAATGTTCCTTATCTGAGAGGTATTTTAAAATAAGTAGAGAAACAAGGATGAATTACCCTTGGCCTTGTTAAGCCAGGATGTGATGTGCAGCATGAACCTGGACTTCCATTATTATGCTGACTTTGGATAAGATCAGGATGTATGCCTCCGAAGCTATGACAGCCTTGGTTCTGAGGTCAATATATACAGCTGAGGTTGCTGTCACAAGCACACAATGCAGGTAAAATCCCAAGAGATGTCTGTTAAATAATTCTGCATATGAGTTTGCAAGAGTGACTTCTTTGGGAACAGCACTGTTGCAAATGCTTTTTTCAATGACAGAAAATTTATGTCTTGGAAACAACACAATGCTTCTTGCTTACTCATTTTATCATGCTGGCTGTTTATGAGAGGTGTTTTTTAGGTGAGATTTTAAAGGTTGAGTTTCCTGTTGCTAAAAATGAGGAAAGGGTCCCTGCCACACACAGGAGAAGACTGGAGATAAATTCCTTATCTTAGTTTGTTACAGCTAAAAAAATGTTGTGGTTATTTTCTGTCCACATGAAAATTCTCCATAATGCCAGCTGAAGTGTTTGCCTCCCAAAGAGTTTTGATATTTTATCAAACTACCATAACTTTAACAACTTAATTCAAGGTGGATGAGCAATCTGGTCTAGTGGAAGGTGTCCCTGCCAGTGGCAGGGGGTTGAGACCAGGTGAGCTTTAAGGTCCCTTCCAACCCAAACCACTCTGTGATTCTATAATTCTATGAAATGTGTGTATTTTTAAACCAGACCAGACTTACCTCATTAATGCTGAAAGCTTTTTCTTAAGAGGAATATTTTCAATTATTGAGGGGGTGATGGTATTATTAAAAAAAAATAAAAAATACAAAAGTCACCAAAAGTTATTTCAAATCTGGAGCCCAGTTTACTGAAAGGAATTGAAAACCTCCCATTTAATTTAGTGGGGTTTAGCTCAGACTATTAATTTTCTAATTTTTTTTTCCCCACACAGAACCAAGTCCAAAGTTTTTCTGGAGGCTTGAAATGCTAAATAATTTGTTCCAGCACTTAATGCAGTTCACTGACTGCCTAAATTACTTTTTAATGCTTCGATATGGCTCTGAAAATAGGCTGGCTGATTTATCAATAAATGCACCTTTGTTGACAGTTGTTGTCCTTTATGCACTACTATTTTTTATAATGGTTTTCCTCCTTCTAGATGATTATATGTCACAGTACCCTAGCTTTGGTAGCATACGTCTTGATATAAAATAAACTATGTTCTGGGGCAAATATATAATTTTCCAGTGACTAATTCTGACCTGCATAACTGGCCTCAGTGACCATGCCTGTCTTGGTGACCAGGACATGAAAAGAACCTCAACAAATATGGCAGTATATATTTCTTTTTCCAAATAAATGAAAAGGCACAATTCTTAGTGCATATATTAGGCAAAACATGGGCTGTCTTCCAAAATTCTTGCTAGACAAATTTTTATATGAATCCGCTGCAAGAGCAGCATACTGATTCATGAGTCACCTATTTTTGCTTGCTTGTTTTTGAAAAATTCCTTTTCAGAATCTTTTATAATCACTCCCTTTCCTTTTTTCCCTGTCTTGCTTTAGTAATCATTCTGCTGAAGAGCAGCTAGAGTTTGATTTCTAATGAGATCATTTGCCACGACTTATAGCTTGTTTTTTCTTAAGATGGAACCTCTCATATTGACTCATGCTGGGTATTATTCGATTGCTCAAATAGCTGTATTGAATTCCACTGAACTACTGAAGGACTAGAGTATGTTTCGACTCAATGAAAAAGTCAAGATGGCAGAAACCACCCCTATTTTACTTCCCATACCTTTTGTGAAATGTTACAAGTTCTAGATGCAAGAAGGAAGCAAGAACCCATTTAGAGAATTTCTTTGTAAATCCTTGATATCTGAGTTCTTGATATCCCATCTTTTCCAATATTCAACACCATGGGACTAGGTGCTCACATAAAAAAATTGGCCCACAAATATTTCCTGCCTATGGCCTTCTTGTATCATCTTAATCTAGCAAACATTTCCATCTAATACTTGATTGTGTTTCTTATCCCTCTTCACAGCAGAATCCTGGAAGTTAGAATTTATTTTGTGCCTGTATTTAACCATGTCACTGAAGAAACAATGTCATACTTATCTGTGTTTTAGCTAGAGCAGGTATTAAGCTGCAGGTGCTTATTTTTTTTTTACTGTTTTGCTTTTCTTTTTCAACCATTGCCATCTAAAGTCAGCATAATATAAGGAATAAAACATTATTTTTGTTTGTATTCTCTGCTAAAATGTTCAATTTAAAACACTTTGTTACTGGTATAGGAGAAGGAAGAAGCAAAAGACTTGAGTGGGAAGAGGGTCACTCTATTATTCAATTTTTAAGCTACTGTGAAAGGAAAATTTCAGTATTTCTTAAAACATTCAATGTTCCAATGCCTTAGTGCACTATACTAACTGTCAAAAAACAAGTGTCTAATATTTTGAGGACATTTTAGCAAAGAAAATGCATTCTTAATGCTTTTTTTTTCCAGCGTAAAAGCGAAATAAGAATATATTGATCCAAATTAATAAAAGAATAAATTGATCCAATATATTGATCCAAATGTTTATTTCAAGGAACACAAGTGGAGAGCAAACATGTCATTCATACCTGCTGCCAACAATCTTGAACAAACAACAGTAAGCTTCAAACTAAAACAAGGTAGATTTAGATGGGATATTAGGAAAAAGTTCTTTACTCAGAGGGTACTGAGGCCCAGGCCCAGGTTGCCCAGAAAAACTGTGGCTGCCGCATCCCTGGAAGTGTTCAAGGCCAGATTGGATGGGGCTTGGAGCAACCTGGTCTAGTGGAAGGTGTTCCTGCCCATGGGGTTGGGACTGGATGGGCTTTAAGGTCCCTTCTGACCCAATTCTGTGATCATGATTCTATGATAATCAAAGCTGATGTTAACTGCAGAAAATAATAATAATAATAATAAAAAACAATTAAAGGGCGTTTTAAAAAAATAACTCAGAGGGATTTTAAAGAATAAAAGTCACTGATTTGTACTTTAAATCCTAAAAGGCATGGAGGTGTTCTCTGTTGTGATGAATTCCCTTTTGTGCACTGAAGGCTGAACAGACAGATGTATTAGGCCAGATCAAAGAGCAGTCTACCTCAGCATCAATACCTAGTTTCCTCTCATGTTCTCTGTTGAATATTTGAAGAACAGACAAGTACTATTTTCCAGTTTGTAACCAAACCCCACGTGTAGGGCCTGTTACCTGCAACATTTAGCCACCTGAGATGCCTGCAGAGACCATTCCAGAGGTAAATTGTTACTTAGATCCCAGAAGATTGCCGGTGGTTTTTCAAATCTTTCTTAAATTACACTGCAGTACAGTACAGTGAACTGCTGACTGCTGCTCTCTGCAGTGGGGATGGGACAGAGAAAGGTCGGGTTTACACTACAGAAATAAATTCTGTGGGATGCTGGCAGCATCCACTGAGGCTGGGTGAGCAGATGGGATTTCCTGTGCTGCCTGACAACGGTGAGCATGCTTTTGTCCCAATGCCCTTGAATTTCACCCATCGGGGTCCATTTACGCATGACAAGCAGTGTGACAATTCTTCATGCTGAAAAAGTCTTTCCTACTTGGCATGGTATTCTCTTCAAACATGGGCTTACTTATTTATTTTTCTTTATTTAGCTGTACAACAATGTGATCAAACTTTGTTTTTCTCTACCAAAATTATTTCTAATCACTTGCACTGCAGAATAGAATGTAGAATACAATTTATATCCTGTTCACTGTTACATGAAAATTGAGTATCAAGTTACTTTGGTTTCCTATGTAAGAGTGCAGACCACAGAGCTTTAATCTTTCCTTTTTTTCACTTCTATTTTTGTCACATATTCTACAGTTTCTAATGTAAATGGCATTAGTAAGATTGTACTTCAATATACTCTTATTTTCGAATTCAATAGCTGTTAGAAAAAGATATAATTAATAATTATTATTGCCAAAAAATATTTGGCAATAATTTCAAGAATATTTAGAGTTCAGTTTATAATTTAGCCTTTTATATTTACTCTTTCACTAATTTCAGGTGAACTTTGGACTGAGAAACACTCAAAGTTCTGATATAAATATGGAATAGAAAGTACGGTTTTAGCTTCACAACATATTAGTAAAAAACCATTGAACTATACTGAAGAAATAATATTTGTAAAAAACAAACTTGTGTAGTGGAGAAACTGGTGTTTACGTTTAATCAGTATCCCCAAATGGTGGCATTTATTATCCATTACATGAAATAGGAAATTAGATTTATTGCCATGAGTTGAAATTAATTTAGAAGACCAGGTTTTCATTTTAGTGTTTTTAGAAAGCAACAATTCTTTTAAAAATTGAGCAGTAGTCAACTAAGTTTTTATAATTTTGATTTTAATTAAATTTTAACAAGTATTACTCTATTTGCTTACATTTTCTTTTTTGGTCACAAGTTGATTTGAGGCAGTTTTTGATTTATTTTTTTTTTTCCCCAGCATGATTTTATCGTTAAAAACTATCATACTATGTTTTGAGAAAAAAAAAAAGGAGGTTTTTAAATGAAAAACTATCTTTCTATGTTTTGGCTCAGTAATGGCTTTCTTTAGTAAATATTGCAGTATCAAATACTGAAATGGATACTCACTTATAGAATTAGGATTGTATATGTGTTTTTGATACAAGAGAATTTGTCACAGTAAGATCTTCACTTTTTAAAAAAGATTACACACACAGTATTTGAATTTCTTTCAGAGGAAACAAACATTCTGCCAGAGGGAGAAAAAGGAGGCTCAGTTACACATATGAAAAAACGAATATGTGGGTTTAATACATATCACTTTGAACGTATGTAAGTTAAATATTGCATATTCAATACAAAAATACTACAGTGGAAGGCTGAAGCTGCCAGTTATTTCTATTTAAGACAAAAAAATTGTGCAATTCTTTCCCCAAAAAACAAATTACAGAAATATGTGTAAGTACATAGTCCACTGGGTGACAATGTTGTTAGAATCAATGAAGATTTCAGCCTGCAAAACAATTTGGGGTAGCACCAGCTGTTTTAATGCCCAAATCATTTTAACTCTTCAAATACAACTCAGCAATATGTCTTTACAGAATCAATAGCTTCTCCAATTACAGCTAACATAGTGCTCAAGACAGGCTACAAATGCCATGCAATTATAGTCCAAGGACCTATTTCTGTCTCTTGTGGCAGCTCTCCTTGAGGCTGAATCACTGGATGGAGCAACAAGTCTCTTACTTTCTGAACAACCATTTGTTTTTTTTCCAGTACACCAGTTATTGTCATTGGAAAGTCAGTTTTGCTTGGAAATTTGGCCTTTGATGTGAATTGCTAGGAGAGAAGCAGAAATTTCTGTGCCTTTTTTTTTTCTGACGTATTTATTTAATGGGGAAAAAATTGCCTGATTAGTGTCCTTGATCCCTTTGAAAGAATATGTATAAAATAAGGTGTCCGTGCTGAATAGAGTTAGGAATGACAGTCCATCATAGATGAATCCCATAGACAGTCTGTCCAGTGCATCTGTATTTTGCTGTCCCATCTATGACGCTTTGCAATAAGACTCTCTTCCTGGTTCTCGCCCATGTCACCAGGGCTTTTCCTCCAGGATTCTTGGGAGTGGCAGAAAAACTTTGATGTTACATCACACAGCTTTGAGCTCCTGAGTATTTCACCGCAGAAACAGGTGGTCTGTGTGTGATCTACCATGAAACAAAATGGAAAAGTTTCTTATAGAAGTTATTCACCTATATATCTTTTCCAAGCTCCAACAGAGACAGGTAACACATCTCATCTGTAGATTCTACAGGTCACCAACCAGGGAAGGTACAATAACAACAACCTGTAGTGTATCTTCTTATTAAAACTCTGAGAAACATTTTAGTTTGAATGTCCACCTGCCATCCAGTAACACTGGATAGCACAACTTCTGTCATAACACCCTGAATAACTAGAGAAATGACATTTTACATTAATTTCAAGGGAAATGCCATTTTCATCAGTGAATGGCTGAGAGAAATGAGAGGACTAAACAGCTGAGTTCACATGAATCTTACTGGAAATTCTCTATTTAATCAAGGGAGGGGGATTGGCTGTCCAGTTAATCTGCATGGAAAATTCAGAATCTCCATCTTACTTTTCAGAAATTCAAGAATTAATGACAGAGAGAAGTGTCCAGATGCCCAATACATTAATCCTAAGATTAGAGGAGCAAGAGGTGTTCCCCTCTGTGAAAATGTGCAAGATGTGCCTCCTAGAAGGGAAAATTTTTATGCCTTTATTAAAAGAATTTATTTAAGACTTCCTTATACCTTTATGTGCGAGACATAACAACCTTTTCAATCCCCAGGAGAACATACAATTCTGCAGGCATGAATTTATTTAGAACATTTTTCGTTGTATGTCCAGGGGTGTCAAAACTGACTGAGTATTCCCTAGAGAAAACACTTGTTGTAAGATTAATTTTAATTCCATCTCATTTTTAGCTGAGTCTATGCCATGATTTTGTCATGCCCCACTTGAGGCAAGCCCTTACCACAATGAAAGGCCATGATTGGGCTTAGGCTGTTCTATAGATGTTGTAAAGTAAGTGACAGCAAACGATTTAATTTCAAACATAATTTTAATTATTTTTACTTTATTTGGTGGCATGACTTGCTTACATTACTGGATATAAAAAGTAAACCCACAAAAAAGTCCTCTTTATAAATAGCTACTTGATTCAGTGCAAAATTACTGTGCCAATTGTTCCAATTATTAAAATTGCTGCTTATTAATATTTGGTTTTTGCAATTTCTAGAAAGTTTTGAAGCCTTTTCTCTAGTATGAAACTCTCTTCTCTGATGCATTATTTTCAGTCAGAAAGTCTAGAGATTCAAATTTAAACTGATCAGTCTGTATATTGCTTGAATCCAAAGATTAAACGAAAATTGCATCGAGATTAGGTTCACCTCTCTCTGATTGAACTTAGTTTCCAATGAAGGGCTGAAAATAGCAGTTATTGTTCCACCAGCCTGAAATGCTGGATGGATGTGTAGCAAGTTTCATTATAAAG
>VXAY01001196.1:18409-37935 GCA_013399855.1 Oxyruncus cristatus | reverse complement strand
AAAAAAAAAAAATAAAAAAAGAACACTTAGCACAAATCAATTCCCCCAAAAGGATGAACTAAGTGAGGTCATAGTTGGCAACTGTCTGTTGTCCAGAGATTGATTTCTTCCCCTTCTAAGAAAAGAAGGGTTTTTTTCATAATATTAAGCAATTTAGCTAAATCTGTAATGCATTTCTATCATGTCCAGATCAACCTGATACAGAAATCTTTGCTATCTAGAGATATCAAGATGCCAGGGTGATATGTTGAAAAAACCCAACAATTAAAACCAAACAAATAAAAACGTCAACTCTCTCTGCTGTCTAGACTCCAACCGACCAAGGCCTCTTCTAGGATTAAAAGGAAATTGCCATTACTCTTGAACACAGAATTTACAGAAATTGTGAAGCTTTGCCAAGTTGGCCTCTGAATCTTAACCTACTTACTCATGGCAACCTGTTTGTTTAAACTTCACAGAAGGTCCAGAATTTAACTCTGAGTAAATAACTTAATGACTACTGACCACATATCATAACAGAATTTTCCATTCTAAAGTGAACAGTAAAGCAATGTGAAAAAAAGAAAAAATTCTTGGGAAAATACAGAATTTGTTTTTAAAAGAATTCTTCAAAAATGTCTGGGTTTGTTTCTTTAGCTGTCTTCTACCTGTAGATCTGAGGTGAAAAGATAAAAATAAGGAAAGCAATCCTGGAGAGTAAAAGAGAGAGACTCAGCCCATCAGAAGTCTGAAGTGTGGGAAAACAAAATGCTTTAAGCAAATTCAATTTTTCCATGGATGAGACTGCCCTCAGAAAAAACTTAGCCAGCTTTAATCTGGGAATGTGTGCTGCTTTATTTTCCAAATCTGAGAAATGACTTTGAAGGATTCAAATACTATGAAGGCATTTCCTAACCATCAAGTTGTACCTGTTCCTTACACTGCTAGAAAAATTTGTGTGGCAGAATATTCCACTTACTGATTGTGTAAGAAAAGGGAAGGGTGACAGCACCTGGATGAAGAGTAAAGAACTGTAAAGAGATTAATTCAGTTTTCTTATAAAAAAAACAGAGGCACAAAGTGTGAGCCAAACCTCCCTTAGATGCTGTTAATGTACGAAATTAAGTTAAAAATTTTCCGCCATTTTTTGGTCCCTTGGCTCCTTTTGGTCACTGAGTTTTATAATTGCTGAATGTCCATAGATTAAAATTATTTTTTTATCACCTTATACTCTGAATAAGCAGTTATATAAGGAGTCTGTCATGTGTTTGACAAGTATGGAAGAGATTTGCTTCTAGATGTTTCACTCCATTGCAGTAAGGAAAATATACAGATCCTTTACTGTGGGTTCATGTAATTTTAATTTTTTTTCTTTAATTACTTTGGAAAGTCAACAATTCTGTATGAGTACTTCAAAATAAAAAAATGCTTTTATGTTTTTTATCACTAAGACTTAGGCAACTTGAGAGATCAAATGAGTCATAATCTGGAATTCACTAAAGGCTTTTCTTTTCTTTCTTCTTTTACCATAGCAAGTAATGGAAATTTGTGTCTGTTTAGCTAATGAAAAATACATTTCAAAAGAGTTTCAAATATTCATTGAAGCAATGTGATTAAATGCATACAACAATTTAAAACAAGTCATGCCAATTGAGGTCTAACACTACAAAGTACAGCTTCCCAGCTTACTAAAAAACTTCCTTTAAAGTTAATTCTTGTCTCCTTTTTAAATATAAACCTCCATTATTTCTGATCAATGTAACTTTTGTAACCGTAAAATCACCACTTCTTAAACAAAACTTTGTATTCTGTCAGTTTTTATGTTATGTACTCTGTTATTTAGTAATTACATTTCCTGTTTTGTCTTGTTTCTCATCTAAAAAACACATACNTTTCCCCAGCTCTACCAGTTAATCTAAAAAATAATACATATATATATATATTTATCTTGTATTATTCTCCTTTTTTAGACCATTGTGTCTACACTGATGCAGCTGACTGTACACAGCACTTTGAGTCAGAGAATCACAAATAACATTTCAAGACCCTTTTTTTAGTTTCTGGCCACTCAATGGAATAAGCATCTGCTGTTACTTCCACTATAAACCGTGTTGTCTATGAAGTAAGGACTCTAAAACACCAAGTAAAATACAGCTTCCCATGAAGACAAAATGCCTTAAAAATAGCTATTTACTGCCTAAAAGAGTAAATGTATTTTAAACAAGCTCAACTGTTCTGCTGTTCTAGGCCTACAACTGTGCACAGGAGACAGAAAAAAAAAAAGATATCTACGGCATAGTCAGATAAAGGAAGCACAGAGTAGGCCATTCTAGCTTATTCCTAATGTGTAGTCACACAGTGTCTACTAAATACACTGCAAATTTTATATGCTCCCTTTAGTTTTTGGTTGTATAGTAGTAACAATTGGTCCCAGTTTTAAGCAAAATAGTCACACTACTAAGAAACCTGATTTTTTTCACTATTAATATCTGTATTTCCTCATGTGTTTGCCTATGCCATATCTATCAATTTAAATTGCAGCTGATTGCATTTGTACTTGTAATTCTGATCCTAACAGAGAGAGACTCTTGTTGAACAGGTGTACAACTAGTTTACTGGTTTATTTACAGCTGAGGTGGGAATTTTGCTCTACTACTTGAATGGGATATTTTGCATAAATTTTTTTTATATCACTAGGACAGTAACAGACTGGAAGAATTTTGGATTCATTCATTAATGATTTGATAATAGTAAAATAAAATTAATATAAATTCTACTCAATTTGTTGTTAGGTGACAGCAGGTACAACTCCTAATTTGAAAAATATGTTGAGATAAAGTTAACTTGTCTCTTGCCACTAAACAACAAGCACTCAGCTCACTTACATCTTCATGCATTGCTAGAGCATCCAGCCTCCTTTTCCAGCTACTGCTTGTAAAGAAAGATTATAAGGAAAGATTTGCCTGAGGGACAACTTTCCTGGTCACAAGCTTTTCTTAAGTCCTTGGAATAATAAGTGCTCGCTCACCCATTTTTTTTCATCTGTGGAGGATGAGCTGGCATGGTCGTGACCTTGAGCCACAAAAAGTTACACAATAGGTACACAAGCAGCAAAGAAAATGTCATAGATAACTTCATATATTTATAGACAGTGATGCATGTGTTACTTGGCACTGGGGAATTCAAAAGAATAATAAGGTGCCTGCTTTTAGTTTTAAAAGACAATGACATACGGAACATGATTGATTACAATGGAGAGAATTGCATAATACAATGTCCTCCTGCTAGATAAGTGCATTAAAATGTGAGAAATACCAGTGGGTGATATATAGCAAAATACATACGCGATCACAGCACAGGGACACTGGAAAGGAAGCAAAAGCCTCTGCTATTTTCCGACATGTGTAGAGGGAGAGTTTCAGTAAGAAATGGGAGGGGGGAGAATAGAGCTCTTCTACATAGGACTGGTTATGAATTCACCTAAATATCATCATAATTATCTGCAATTTGCATTGTAGTGCAAATCCTTAATCCTAAAATAAAAGACTAGACCCTTATTCCAAAATACGACATAATGTAAGGCACTCTAGGAAATGCTGGTTAAATAATAACAAAAGAGGAGCTTAAAAGCAGCCAGACAGCAATGGCTGCCTTGGTGATAGCTAGCAATTGCAACAGCAGGGTTTCACAACATTTCAGTGGAAATTACCACAAAGATGATTTTTCTTTCCTCCCTTCAGTGTTTCTTGGGAGCCATTCCAAGTTCCATGCAGGAAAATGATGTGAAGATATTTGACCTGTAGTAGCTTTTTGGAGGAACTTGTCAAATCTGATGGATTGAGGTGGGCTGTCGCAAAATAGGGAAAAGTAGCTAATATCAGAAAATATTGCTGGAGAATTCACCTTTTTATCCTGTAATTTGTAACAAAACATCTATTATATGACAATATGTGAAACTGGTGTGAATTCTGGTTTGGCTGAGATAATTTTCTTCCTAGTAGCTGGTACACAGATGGTACTGTGTTTTGGATTTAGGATGGGAATAATGTAGGTTACACATTGATGAGTAGTTATTTTTGAGGAGATTTTACACAGAGTTAGTGACTTTTCCTTCAACACCCCACCAAGCAACAGGATGAGAATGCATGAGGAGTTGAGAGGGTGCACAACTGAGACAGGTGACCCCAGCTGACCTGGGGGATATCCCAGATTTATGGCATCATGGAGAACCTAAGAGATCTCTAAGAGAGCTGGAGAGGGACTTTTGGTAAGGACCTGAACGGACAGGACAAGGGCAAGTGACTTCCCACTGACTGAGGAAAGATATTAAATAAGATATTAGGAAGAAATTCCTCCCTGTGAGGTGGGGAGGACCTGGCACAGATAACCTGTGGCTTCCCCATCCCTGGAAGTGTCCAGGGCCAGGTTGAATGGGGCTTGGAGCAACCTGGGCTAGTGGAAGGTGTCCGTGCCCACAGCAGTGGGTGGTATGACATGATTTTTAAGGTCCTTTCCAGCCCAAACCATCCTGGGATTCTATGTTGAACAGAAAACCTGGGGGGAGTGAGCTGGGGTGAGTGTTCACTGCTTGGCAACCTAACTGGGCATCAATCTGTAAGTGATAAGCAAAAGTGCATCACTCTTCCTGTACATTTATTATTATCCCTCCCTTTTTTGGCCCTAATATACTGGTTTTATATCAACCCATGTGTTTTACCTTTTCCTGATTCTCTCACTCAGAGAGAGCGAGGAGGGGGAAGTGAGCAAACAGCTGTGTGATGTTTAGCTTCCTGATTTGTTAAATCACAGCAACAACTGGTCAACTTTGATTAACACTCCTCAGTGGATACTAACAAGGGACAAGGGTAAGGTAAAATATGGGACTTCTACAAGAAGGCTTAGCTATACATTCAAACAAAGAGAAGTGACAAACAGGATCATCACTTTTTTTCAACTAGGAGGCAACAAGTCTGTATCAAGCCGAGAGAGAGATGCTTTTAATCAGCAGGGAAAGGATACCTGAGCTCTGGTAAATTAGGTTACCTAGTGATAATGAGCAAAAGTGGAAAGGATAATAAATCAAGCAGAGTTCAAGCAACACTCTCTAGATCAAACTGAAGCTGGGAGAGGACAAGAACAAAGTGAATTTTGATGAGGGATATTTTTGTCGTGTGCAAGAAGCCATGCTGGAAAGCTTCTAGAATACCACTGAATTCTAACTTCATTAGTAACTGATAGAAATCCAGACAGCCATTTGTAGGCAACACCCGTAATAAGACATGGAAAGGAGATAAGACAGTAGCATATACTGGGAGATTTATATCACCTGTCTATCCTTTTCGATTACTCATCACCTTCTCAGTTGAAGGAGAAACTTTCATTGCCACCATAAATTATCACCTTACAAGTATATATTCTGCCATTTATACACCCTGAAGGAACCCTGCACCTTTGGAGCAATTCCCTTCATCTCCTTGAAACTCCTCGTGGAGTTAAGTCTGACCTGGTGTCACTGAAAGACATGGGATGAGGAGCATAATCCTGAGTCAACCTCATTAATGTTCATGTCTCAGTCTGCAGCCTCAGATCCTCCACATCAGCAAGCATACAGGTACCTGAGCATAAAAACCTCCAAGCACTACAGAGAATTAATAACCTTCTATAAAGTCCATAAGGAAGGTCCATTACTTTTCAAGGTGGAAAACCCCAACACTTTTTCTCCTCACCCACAGGAAGGACCAAGGTTTGAATGCTGTTATTGATTTGTGTTGGAGACCTTTTTTCAGTGTATTTGTACATCCCCATTGCTCTGATAATTCAATTTAAGGACATTTTTTTCCCATCAACATTACCAATAGTCCTCTAATATCTATTCCTCAGCTTAAAAACAGAATGTGGGATAAAGAGCAGAAGGATTTATTTATTTATGTATGCATTTATTAATTTATTTATTTAGAATAATATTTAATTATTTAAATATTTTGGAACATATTTTGCCCAGGAAAAAAGTGATCTTTTCCAAATTGCCTACAAGTTAATCAAATATGGAACAACTAGGAAGATAATATACAGTTTAAATAATGAAGAAGTCCATTTTTTAAAAAAATTACGCCTTTGCAGAAGCCTTTGTAAAAATTTACTATAGTCTATAGTCCAGATAGTTCAGAAGTAACTCTGTATAAATAAGCACGAGAATGCTCGGAAGAGCTTTCATTGTATTTTCAGCAGGTTTCCTGCTCTTCCATCTGTGAGAAGAATTTAACTAAATGTGGTTTTATATAAAGTTTTTATGATTACACAGCTGAAGCAAATTTAGAGGAATGGTTTATGATTTGACAGAAAATCAAGATGTGAAAAGGTCCTTGCATGATGATGTTTATCAACTGCTCTGCAAGAGAAGACTGAATTTCATCTTTACTTCTCCTGAAACCTCAAAGCCTGCAGCAGCCACACAGTGTTTTAAGCATCTGACCTCACCCAAAAATCATGAATTACTATTATCTTTGGCTGCTGCAGAAAAGAAAGGATGCATATCTGGCTATTATTTAATTCCCTCACACTTACCAAGCCTGAAAATTTTCAGGCTTCAGGAAACAACCTAGCAGCAAAATTTAAGAAAAAGAAACTCCCCCTTTCAATGTGCAACTTTTTCCCACCCCTTCCAACACTATTCTGAAATCTTAGTCCCTATTTTTCTGACATTGTGTTGAGGCTGAAAAAAGAAGGAGAATAGAAAGGAACCAAAAGTTCATATTGAGTTTCCTGTGTGAGTATTGTACACTGGAAACACTAAATTCTCTCTTTCCTGTCTGACTGAACCTTTAGAAGCACATGTGCGCATTTGGTTTGTGATACCAGCTATGATATAGGAAAAGAATCAGAATATGTGTGTGATCGTCAATGGCAATGGCATCAAGTCATGAAATGGGAAAAATAACATTTTTTTTTCCTCTTTCTGCTGTGCTTATCTCTTGACAACAAGGTTTATTCAGAATTTTAGGAAATGCAGGGAAAGATTAGCAATCACTCTCTTTTAAGGCTGATAAATTCTGCAGCACTTTTCTTGGGGAAAGAAAGCACAGAAATGTTGTATACAGTCTAGCTATTACAAACAAAGTGAAAGAAATTTTTTTTTTTTACCTTTTATTTCTTGGGAGGGGGGAGAAGGGGGGAGGGTTTGTTTTGGTTGGTTGGGTTTTGGATGTATTCTTTTTCCACTCTACTTTCTGCCTGATTTTAAGTTCCTGACCCTTCCTCCCTGCTTCAGGAAGAAAAGATATCAATCAAGCCAGATTTAGCAGCTCAAAATATGTACTCACACAAAAGATAACTAGGAATATAAGGAAAGAATATGTGTTTTTGTGAAAAGTAATTCATTAAGGGAGCGGAACCAATTGAGAGAATTTGATTATTTATAATGGGATAAAATTAGACAGAAAACATAGGCTGTATATTATGGGAAAACAGCAGAGTTTAGATGGAATTAATTTTATTCTACCCCAAATTTTACTGCTTTTGCTGAAGTTACTACAGTTTATCATTCCAATATCAACAGATAAATAATAGCTAGAAAATTAGGAGTTATAACTTATCTTCTAAATATACAAGCTCTTTATTCTGTCATTCTTCCTTTGAATTGTACGTAGGCCTTCCACTGCTGTCCATAAAAAAAATGAGAAAGAGGCTGAAATCATACACCAACAAAGCAGTTTCTGCTTTTCCAAGGTTGTAATATTTTACTCCATCTGAGGTATGTGCCCCCTTTCTATCTCCCCTTCTAACAGTGCTGACCCACGGACCTGTGTTGTTGAAGTCTCAGCGTTTCCAAGACTCTCTGAACTCTGAGCTATTCTTTCCTTATCTCTCTGCTGGTTCCCCATTCTTCCAAAAAGATTTTTCTTCCTGAATTTTCCACATTGAACTAATTCTTTGAGCTTTTCCTCAACCTGCTGCCTATTAAGGAAGAGGAATTGTGGCTCACAGAGAGTTGTTTATTTGCAGAGGATGAATTTGGGGACTGGGTGATCCTGGGATGTTGTTAATCTTTTTCTAGGTATTTGCTCTTGTGTTGATTGTCAATACATAAAATATTTCTAGCCCTGAAGAATTTTTATAGTGAGAGGTTTAGTGAACCCTCTTTTGTTCACATTTTAAAAGTAATGCCATAAAAACAGGAGAACGAAACTGGTAGAAAACCAAGCTAGAAATGAAGGCCTAATACAATTGGCATGTTGATAAATATGTTGGTCATACTTTTAACTCTGAAGGTTTTAGATTTTCTGATTTGAGGCCTGTGGAACAGCTCATAAGGAAATAGATATTATATTTATATTTGTTGATGCACATCTCTGAAAAAAAGGTGATTACCACTTAGATCTCCAGAATGTGTTTATTATGTTCTTTGCTTCACCACTTAAAAAACTTCTCTGGAAATTAAAGAGTTTAATATAGTGTGATGTGTCACAATTTACATGCCCCCTGGCAGGCTAAATGATATTTACCTTGTAAAACCTGTGAAAAACATGCATCTCAATTCACAGCACAGGCAAAAATTGGCAGCTGTTTAAATTCATTAGGCAATACTGTCCACCAGAAGAGTTGCAAGTTAAAAGCAAGCAAAAACACAGATAGCAAACACCAACTTATTAACAGTTTTTCCCTTAAATAAACATTTTTTTTACATTAATCTTTTCACAAAATAATTTGCAATCTACTGTATGAGTTTGTAGTCATGTTTTGTGAGGAGCTTTTTGCATTTTTACTACCCCTTTAATGAATTATTTTAAAAGCAATTTTGTTGTTTTGTTTTTTTTTTTTTTTAAAAGAATATAGGTAGTGGTTTTGCTGAAAATTAGAACTTGACCTTATAGTAGTGTAAGTTTAATAATGCTTTTCTGGCTAATTCGTGCTTTAAATTTAAAGATTTTACAGGATATACCTGTTAATAACCAAATAACCGGGTCTATGACTCTAAACAGATATAAGACAATTTTGTTACCCAAAATATTCCAAACTTCGGCAAAAAAGCACCCATTTTCCTGAGGTTTGCCTTCGTTTTTCAGGGATTTCCAAACAAGAACTTCAAGGCAAGCATGTGAATAAGTTTCCCAACCCTTTCCACTGCAGGTTGGAAATTTACAAGATGGACTGTAGATGACTTCTGTTGGCATCCATTCTTGTTCTCCTGCACGTGGCTCAACACTTTGAAAGCTCCGTGCAGCCAACAGCACGAGGTCTCCAATTAACATAATTTTAATTGGGATAATTAATGGTGTAGAATGCTTTTTACACTCTGTAATCATGATTTAGTGGTGGTGCAGAAGTTTTTCTCCAAGGTGTGTGAAATGGGTAGTGCTGTTTCCCAGATGAGACAGCTTGGTAGTTGTCTATTTCACAATCTCTTGGCAAGTTCCTTTCCCTCACCCTAGTGAGCAGGAGAGAGCAAATGAAAAAGGCAAAAGGAATTGGAGAAAATAAGACAGTGACCAATATACAGGAACTTGGACATTTTTTTATGTTCTCTGGTGTTTCCTTTTATCCTCCCCAATCCCTTCATGTCGTCCCTTGGTCTATCCCCGACTCTAGTTTTGTTCCTCCATAGACCTCTGTGTCTTCCCTTGCTGTAGTTAAACTTTTCTGGTTTTTTAATATATTCTCTGAGTCTCTTATACGATCTGATTTGTCACATCTACTTTCATTTCAGGAGAGCATTTCCAGAGGATTCATTGTAATCTGCCTGTCAGTGGCAATAACAGATGCCTGGCAATAGTGATTGTGAGGGATTAAACCACACTCAGTTAAGAAAGACTTAAAAAAATTAAACTGTTAAATACTACTGAGTCTGTCCTGAGTATTTATAAGTTATTTTTTAATTTATTTCATTTTCCCAAGCTGTTACTGAACTGACAGAATACATTTGAATAGCAAGAGTCTCAGCAGAAGAAAATTTCTTTGAAACACAAGATTCTTCCTAATCAAACATAACACTCTGAAGCCAAGAGATTTAAACTGTAGCACAAAGCAAGTGTGAGTTCCCCAGATCATTTGTAGATGAAAAATAGAGTATATGACATTATGATGGCAGATACAAAGATAGGCAAATTTCCAGCTCAATCAGTTACAGTCAAAAGCTTGTAGACCAGTGATAGAAAGGTCTAAAATAGAGTTACTGAATGATTTAATAAAAAAAAAACCAAACAACTTTGTATCTAATAACATGACGAAATCTAATTATTTATTAAAAACAAAACCAAAACTACCAATATCCTGAAGTTCAGAAAAAAATCTACTTTCAAATCTTTAAACCTGGAACAATTCTTTGCACTGTATAGACTTATTTTTTGAGACATCATCAAGCTAAAGACCACCATTGCCAGCTTATTTATCAAAAAGAATATCAAAGTATATCAGCTGGAAATGTTCAATTGGAAAGTGTGCTTTCACCAAATATAAAATTTTTGGAAACTTGAGAAATTTTCGTTAGTTAAAACATAAAAATTTTCATTTGTAAAAAGTAAAAATGGCACATACTGAAACTGCAAAAACATTTTTTTACAACTTTTGTGAACCTGATTTTCCTTTTTATGTTCAAAGATATGTTGGTTTGAGACATATCTTACATCATAAATTCCTATACATTTCAGTGAAGTTTGTTCACTCCAATCCAGGAAACACATCCAGATCCAGATCCTGATAGACTTTGTTTTCCTCATTGAACATTTTAATTTTGGATAGAAAGTAGATTAATAAAATTTAGACATTTTCTACAGGGCTGGACTTCTTGCTTAAGGCCAACTCTTCCTAAAAGTACCAGGAAATTAGCTTTTAAAAAAGAAATAATTGCCTGTCATTGTGGTTTATATTTCAAGTGGATAATCTCTTAAGCAACAGGATCATGCACAAACCAAGACACTACGGACGAGATCTCTGCTTAATACACTCATGCTAAATTATGCAAATATGTTGCATGTGAATATTCGGAAACCTAATAAAAGAGGAAATGTGCTTTACAAGGGCCTGAGGAGTCCAATTAGCCGTGGATGTGTCTGGGGCAGTGTAAACCTCTGAACTGCAATGATATCCAGGTTGGAGAGTTTTCCTCTCTGTGAAGATCTTTAAAGGTTCCTCTCCTGCCCATTAACTGCACAGAAACAGGAGCACTTATTTCACGTAGGCTGCTTTATTCTATGCATAAAAGTAAATGGTCATTGGATATCAAGATTAGATGCTCTAGATAGTGTTATGCCTTTAATATGTCCATATGACTTGTACCTACAAACCTATTATTTTTTCTACAGCCTGTGGATTTATGTCGCTAATGTAGAAAAGAGGTTATGCAGAGGATAAAAGTTAACAGGATGCTATTTCTTTATCTGTTTTTAAAGTCAGATTGGTGGTTTTGGGGAGTGGATTCTTGTTTACAACAAAGTATGTACTAATAATGAAAACCATCCTTCCCTGCGCAATCTGTGCCTTCCTTCTCTCCCTGCTCGTAGAACAGGGAAGGGCACAGCAAGATGACTTGTGTCTCCTGGCATTGTTCTTTAGACAGGCAAACTATTAAAAAGATATAACTCATCTTGGTTGAATGAATTTTGTAATGGGTCCCTGAAATGAGAGCAAAACCTGTTTTCCTAATGGGACTGCATAAATAATGGCTCTGCAGGTGGGCTAACACACATGCAGGGTGTAACTAGTACTAAAAGTGTGTAAAGGCGTGTGGAGGCTGATTGCTACTCCTTGTACTCATTCACAAGATGAATTGGTGAATTAAAATCTCATTACCTGTGTTACATTGTGTAGCCTTGTTATGTGTAATTATCAAAGTCAATTTGCTGCTGTAACTTGATGACCAAATCTGAGGAGAGCTTCTTCAAAACGAAAGTAGGTGTTAACATCACGAGATTCCAGATTATAAACCAGGTGTAATTTTCCAGTGTTGTCATGATATTGTTTTTAATGATAATGTTTGTCTTTTCATATTGATATGCAGCCATAAGTCAAAGCTTGCCTTCACATAATTGAAGACAAAGCGGGAGATTAATCTTTCCATTTTTGTGTTAGCTCAAACTCTCATTTAAGACACTTAATTCTGTTAGTGAGTGAGCCAATATAAAAGAATGGGAAGCAGAAGTAATATTTGAAATCTGATTTTCATTTACACTTACTTTGAGGGCCCTTATGAATACTAGGAGGAAGGACGCCGTCTTTCATAAAACTGGCACTTTAACTTTTTCTTTAAAATCTAGGACATCTGTATTGGTGTGAGAGTAGTGTTAGGTCTGAATTCAGAACAAGACTAGAGAAAAAAGTACTTTTGCACCATCATAACTGGCTTCTGAATGCAAGTTTTAGAGAATGAAAGGTGTTATTATGATCAGAAATGCATGAATTGAGGAGAATGTCTTATCCTAACTCAATATCCTTCAGAATAATAACCTTTAGAGTTACTTCCCCTTAAATCTAAGGAAAAAGTAATATTGCCAGAACTATTACAACAATCACTAGAAACCTTACAGAGCACATCCTCATATATTTCTCACAAAAGTGTTTTGTGCCTTTTTTTTTTTTCTTTTTTTTTTTTTTTATTTTATTTTATTTTATTAGCAAGGAGTTGTTAGAATTTAGGAAAACTTTTATATTCAGGTATGAAACAGGGCTCCAAGAGAGCTGGAGAGCTGGAGAGGCAATTTTTACAAGGACATGGAGTGACAGGACAAGAGAGAAGTGGTTTCACAATGACAGAGAGTAGGGTTAGATGGAATATTAGAAAGAATTTTTTTCCAGTGAGGGTGGTGAAGCCCTGGCAAGGCTGCCTAGAGAAGCTGTGGCTGCCACATCCCTGGAAGTGTCCAAGGCCAGGTTGGACGGGCTTGGAGCAAAGTAGGATAGTGGAAGGGCATGGAATATGGTGGTCCTTAAGGTACCTTCGACCAAACCATTGTGATTCTGAATAATAATAAACAAGGAACTTGCTTGATCTTGCAAGGTCAGTGCTGTTCCTTTCTTGTCAGCTGGAGAAATCATTGGGCAGGTGAAGCAACTTACTATCCAGGTGAGCAATGACTGTGCAGTTTGCTGTCCCTGGACAACAGCCTCCCAGCCCAAATCTGACTGGGGCCAACTGGTTTGGATATAATGGGCACACTGTTTGCATTCAGAGAAGTCATGTTGTCAGTGTTGCACTCATTACTTTTTAAAGGGCTTTGTGAAAGCTTGACTGTGAAAGGTAAATGTGTAAAAAGTTCCCTTTTATTTTTTTCCTGCTACACCTTCATTAGGAATTACTGAAGCACAAAGGAGGACAGTAAGACTGACTCTGATTACCCCTGTTAAAAGTTAGTGGAGATAATTATCTTGTCTTTGTCACTCCAGTCTGTAGTTTAATTTGCAGTGCAGGAGCTGGAGACAAATCTGTGGGCTATAGCAGCTACTTAAGTACTAAATTCTTCAACTTTCATTCCAAATGAAGAAGATTGCTTTACTCTTCAGACATACTACCACAGATTTCACTAGAGCTACTGGGCTTTGTACCTCTGCCTGACACAGTCCTTCTACTGTTCTTCTGAACACCAGTCAATCTCTGCATTTGCTTCAAAAATCAGTGCAATGTAGAAAATTAATTTTTTATCAGATTATTTTAGAAGTTTATTTGGATTTCTGATTTAGCATGGGAATAAGACGTATATGTGTAACTAAGTAATCACCAACTATGTCTTGACATGCTACAAACAAAGTAAGATCTATTAAATCTGAATAAAAGCATTAACTCTTTGCAAAGAGCCAATTGAAATCCTGTGTGTGATCCAGAAAGGGGACCAGTGCTTCTCCAACTGCTACTTGCATTATTAGGGTCAAATTACTCATTCTACAAGTATTTTATGGTCTTTCTGACAGTAGCACAAAGTTATCATTTCAACTTGTACCTGTAATTAAACTGTTTATGGACATGTTAACATAATTTACTATTACTACCTGCAGTTTCCAGTTAAAATTAATATGACTTTATTTTAGTCATTTAGCACACACACACTGTACTTTTTCCAGGGGAGAAAAATGTGAAGTGTTTTGCAATGAATTTATTAACAATGATTGCAAAAATAGCTGTACTAATATTGAATTACAACACTTACATTTTACATCATTAACCAGTCCTTTCTACTGTAAAATTGAGGTAGAAGAATGATGCGATGCAATTTTGGCAATTTCCTTTTATTGTAACCAGACTACCTGCTACTGCATTGTTTATGAAGTGCCGAGCCTTGCACTGAAGGGAAATTTACATATAATAAAACACCCTAGGAACTGTTTCTTGCCTAGTGAGAACAAAGTGGTAGAGGAATAAAAGGAAAAACTTTCACTGATGTTTCACCCAGACACTGTTGCAGGAGTGTAACCTCATTTTGTTCACTGGAATTCATAATTTAACTCAGACTGAGTAGGATGTAAACTAGACCTTATTTCCTACAAGGTAAATGTGTCTCAGGAGTCATATGCTCTGAGATACCTAGTCACCTCACATTCCTCCCAAGGAACTGAGTTTGTAGGCATTTTCTCTAGTAGCCAGGTCATTGGCCAAAGATTAAAGAAAAATTTGGCCTTATTTTCATGTTTGTCAACAGATCAATGCAGTACTGATTTACACATATTTGTATATGTAGCCCTGCAGAGGGTCAGGGCAGTTCTTGATGGACACAACCTCCACCCCAGAGGTTGTGCAATTGCTTGGATTTGGCCATTTAAATGCCAGCACTGCGAGAGCCCAGTGGTTCAACCTGCTGTGCATGTCTGCTGGTCAATGACTTGTGAGAGATCATAGAATCATAGAATCAGCCGGGTTGGAAAGGACCTTTGAGATCATCAAGTCCAACCCTTGATCCAACACCACCGGGGTTACTAGACTATGGCACTAAGTGCCACATCCAGTCTAATCTTAAAAACCTCCAGGGATGGAGAATCCATCACTTCCCTGGGCAGCACATTCCAACACCTGATTACCCTCTCTGTAAAGAATTTCTTCCTTGTATCTAACCTAAAATGACCTGTCATTTTAACCCCTGTGATCCAATTCTTCTCTGTACTTCTGCATTGTCCCAAATATTTCTGGTTTTATCTTCAGTACTTCTGTCACCTTGTAAGTAGTTTTCAGTTTCCAAAGCCATAGAGACATTCATGGAATAAACAGTAAATATCTGTATAATATTGAGAATAAATTAGATTGCATTTGAAACACACTCCTGTAAGAGGTGATTTCAGTGTTCATGCCAGCAGACAGTTCTGACATAAATTGACCGTGACTCATAAATTGACCTGGGCTCCCCAAAACAGTTTTGTCAAAACAATATGCCTATTACATTCCATCAGTTCCTCTGTAATAAACGATGAAACAGACTTGATTGTTTAAAATAACAACGGAACCAATGTGTCAGTTCCATTACTGTGTGTGTCTCTAGCTGACACAGAAATACACACTAAATTCTGAATAGCCAATGTTAATCTACCAGATAAAAGTCAAAGGTTAAATGGTGACATTGAATTTGTAATATGCACATCAGAAGTATCCTCCAAAATTGTTACTGGAGTTGTCATCCAGCTTTTCCTTCTGATGCCCTGGCTGATCACTTCCGTCCAAAAGATGCTTTGTAAAGAACCATTATTTAGGTTTACTTTGCTGACATACTTTATCACTGTATGAAAGTGTGAATGTATAATAATATTACACAGAAACCTCAAAACAGCATTTTAATAGCTATGAATTTAGAGAGTTCTTAATTCTTACAGTTCTTCAGTAAAATCTCTGACATGTACACCAAATAACAATAAATAGGGCACTGCTGTGATTGCAGACGTGCTCGACTGAAAGCCTAACTGAATTTTATAGTTAATATTAGAATTTTTACCATATAGTTTCATATCTCTTTTGTACTTATCTAGAGTATGGTATTGGTCTGATGACACTGATGTTATTCCTTGTTAGACAATTATTCCATTATTCCACTGTGCACAGCATAATGGCTCAAACCGTATACAAAGAGAGTGAACCACGTTCTGCTTTACATTCCTATTAGTGGAAGTTTGGTTTTCAGAACATAAAACTTTCAAGCAATTTATCTTTGTTCTTTCATTCTGTAGTAGTAACCACTGAAATACCATCTTAAAAATCTACAAACTGAGTGAGGAACTGCTACACGTCTCGTTTTGTTTTGGTGTTCATTTGCAAGGATGGTGATGAGCTAATTTGATGTCTATGGTGGAAAAGCCCTGCTGAGATTTGTTTCAGTATAATTCTTGACAGGACTTCTGCTGTGTGCCCTTGCCAAAATAATAACTGCAGCTGATACCCAAACGTGCTCATCCAGAGTGAACTTGTAGATTTTCAACAGATCATGGAAAATTGAATTTTCTTGTCCCAAAGGTAAGAGTCTGCCCTGGCTGAGGCCAGGTTTCTGCTGTATGGGAAAGGAAAGCTGGTGTGGGAATGGAGAGAGGAGACGGAGTCCCTGGCAAGATGGGGCTGTTTGTTTCTGGTGCTTCCAGCAGAACAGCAGCACCAACTGGTGGAGAATTAAAATAAATAAATAAAATAAAATAAAATAAAATAAAATAAAATAAAATAAAATAAAATAAAATAAAATAAAATAAAATAAAATAAAATAAAAACAGCATTGGTAATAATAACAATGATGATTATGATAATAATAATAACTATAACAATAAAATCCATCCTGTTTTCATGAACTGTGTGTGGCCAATGTTGAGAAATTGTGCCTGCAGGAACCACTTCCAAAGAACATCATGAATTGATCATCACTTCACTGCCCGACCCCAAAAATGTGAATGCACAGGAATGAATAAATGTTGCATCTTGAGAAGAAGAGAGGATATTTTCCTAGAAAATTGCAAGAACTAGGGCAATTTCTCAACTCTGAATAATCTATATTAACTACACCTTTTATCTTTTTTTTTTTTTTCTTCTGAAATTGCCCTTCTAAGATTTCCCTTTGTTTCATTTCAGAATGCAAAGCTGAAGAGAAATTTCAAGAATGGAATGAATCTTGAAGGCCGATGGCCAAACAATCCTTAGCTGTGTTGACCTTGTTGTAGGATGCTGACTTGCACTATCAGAGACTTGGACTTGCAGAAAATATGAACATGGATTTATCCTTAGGAGGATATTTAAAAGATTTTCATTTAAATCCTGAATTTTTCCTTGTAGCACCCTTAGTAGAAAATCCATTTTTTGGATGTAACAGCATCCATTTTTTAATTGTAAGTCAGAGAAATTAAAAAAAAAGATGTGTCCACCCATACATAATTTCACTTATACCAGAGAAATGAAGCAGACCTATTCTTAAGTTTTGCTTTTTTTGAGGTGGAGATAACTAATTCACTCTCCCAGAAACACCTTCAAAAAAAGACATATATTATCAGATCAAAATAAATTCTAAAAAAAAATTTGCATTGACCTCAATTGATGAAAGCATCTTCTTATAAAACACCTTTTATTTAAAGGTTAGAATTAAATTCCAAATAAATGCTTTTCTACAATGAAACAAACAAAACCACTCAATGTCACAGAACAATTTTAAATTACTTTAGAGGCAAGGGCCAGCTAAACCAGAAACATGACAGGTAAACTACAAAAGAGATATCAAATAGTACCTTTAGTAATAAATGATATGTGGTACATTTGACATTTTTTCCTCCTTCAGCATGTTTCCATAAGACATTTATAAAACCTTTAGAGGTGTGGGTGTTTAGCAGAGACTAGGTAACATAGGCTTTGGTGTTTTTATTGCTTGGCTTTTGTCCCATTACAGGAACTTTAAAAGGGACTAGCATAATAGGAGCTTTAAAGGGGCTAATATAACTTTTAAAGAGTCACCTTCTAGCCTCACAGGCAGAAACATGAGCTTTCCTCGGAAAAAACCCTGTTATTTGGGTTTCCCCCTCCCCCGCTCCGAGTATGACATGCTGATGGAAGAAGATAAAGAAGCATTTATTGTTCTCAAAAGAATATTCTGTTTGATGGGGGGTGAATGCCTTGGCAGAGTACCTGGGATTCAGCTCTGGGTCAGCAAGGAAAGCTTCTTGTTTTTAATGTCAGGTGGGTGGAATGTGGGGCCTGTTAACCACAGCAAATGATGCAGAAAATAAAACTGCTTCAGCACAACCAGGGACTGCAGTGATGTTCTTAAAGCAGATTAAAGACCTTTGCAGTGTCCCCATGCAGTCCAGTGACTGCCGTTGCTCAGGCAGGAAGGTGAACTTTGAAGGGCTCATTTTATAACAGATAATAATAATACCAATATGTTATGGTGAATATGAGCGCTGAAAGAAATGAGGTTGCAGAGTTCGATTTCGCGACTTGTCCACTGATCTTTCTGGCATTCCCCTTTTACTAGGGTTCCTTTGTAAACTACACCTGGTGTTTGTCATTTAGTCAGCCAAAATTCACAGGATTGTCCTAAACCAGTGCCTTGATCCCACACATTCACCTCGCATCCTGTGGTGGCTGTGTTCAGCCATGAGAGAAAAACACACACTGTCACGCAGATTGTTCAGAGTGGTTTTCCACTTTGAGAAACAGCACTTTCTTTATCAAAACCACCAGTCAAGACCAAAACACTCCTTTTTGATCCTAATTAACCGAATGCAGCTGCTGCTGGCTTAACTTGTTCCCACAGACTCTCTTTGCAAAATTCTGTTTGTTTTCTGCAGTATATGCAGCAAAACATTCAGCTTATAAATGTGCTTTTTTACATGGCACAGCTTCAGTGTGGAAACCTACTACTGTGTCTCCCCTCTTGTCCCTCTTGTGATGTTTTGTGTCTACAGATGTACCAGTTTCTAAATTCATACCATATTCACACACCCAACAGACATCTGAAGGAAATTAGGGCAAAAAAGAGAGCTTACCGATTATAGAAAAAAGGGCTGGCTACTTAGGAACAGTTTAGGAATGAAATAAGGTCATGTAGAAAGAAAATTAGAGAGAAGAAGGCACAATTTGAACTCAATCTTGCCACTTATTTTAGGGATAACGAAAAGTCTTTCCACAAATACATCAATAGTAAAAGGAAGGGCAAGGAAAACCTCCTTTCTTTATTGGATATGGGGGAACATAATTATTATAAATGAGGGAAAGGCTAAGGTATTTAACACCCTCTTTCCCTCAGTTTTCAACAGTAAGACAGGTTGTCCTCAGGACAACTGGTTTCTGGAGCTTGTAGACAGAGATAAGCAGCTGAATAGGCCCCCGGTAATCTGGGAGGAAATAGTCAGTGACCTGCTGAGCCACTTGGATCCTCACAAGTCTATGGGACCAGATGGGATCCATCCTAGGGTGATGAGGGAGCTGGCAGAAGAGCTCCCCAAGCTGCTGTCCATCATTTACCAACAGTCCTGGCTCACTGGAGAGATCCCAGACGACTGGAAGTTGGCAAATGTCACACCAATCCACAAAAACGGCTGGAAGGAAGATCCGGGAAACTACAGGCCTGTCAGCCTGACCTCAGTGCCTGGCAAGGTTATGGAGCAGATCATCC
>VXAY01001196.1:1514-14806 GCA_013399855.1 Oxyruncus cristatus | reverse complement strand
GAATTAAATTCAAAACATAAATACAAAGCACAGCATTTCCCAAAGAAAGTATTTTATCAACATAATCACATCTAGAGCAATTATGCAAAATACCCTAATTGCCTTCAGAGCTTTCTAAGCCTTTTAATTTGGTCCAAATTCTATTTTAAGTAAGATGTAATTCTTCTACTTTGTTTTTGCTAAGCATGTTAAGGGTTTATACATCTGGAAACATTCAGGACAATGAAACTACATCAGCTTTCACTAATCACAGTATCAGCTTGTTTGGAAACAGTCAAGTAGCCACAGTTTGCTCTTTGTGTAGTGCTTCTTAACAAATATTATTCATAACAAACTAGAGCAGAGAAAGTTTCCATTATGCAATCGAACAGAAGTTGGTAAATGTGTGCAAGATGCAACAGAGTGTTCAGATGACAACAATGAGAGCAGTCATGCTGCGAAAAAGAAACACAATTGATAAGTCATTGAACTGAGGGTCGAGAAGGACCTGTAAATGTGATTAAATATGTTACTGCATTTAAAAGAATTTACATGACCTAAGACTTCAGTAATTCGGTTGATTTTTTGGGGTTTTTTTTTTTGGTCTAATGACTATTTTTTCTTACCAAAAGACACAAAAGTAAACGATGTGGTGTAACCAATGGACGTTATGTCTGGAATAAGACACATGACAAGAGCTACCAGAATCTTCCACTTGGAATACTGCAAGTGAGAAATTGTGTTGTGTTGGGTTTACTTGGCAAAGTCTTGGTAGCAAGGAAGCTGCAAGTTCCATTCACAGTCCCCCTGTGCCATTGGTGGGCAGAAAGGAAGGCAGTTGGGAGGGAAGTTGGACATGGGAATATGAGAATTTGTAAGGATGTCCCTTTTCTTACCTCAACACATGAGCTTTTCAACACTTTTTCTCCCCTCTCTCACTAAGAAGTAGAACTAGTAGATCAGCTTGGTGGGTACCTGGTAGCAAACCAAGGTCAACTCACCATGTGTATTTACACTTATTTGCTTACTTAAAGGCAGGATGGACAATCCCTCACCAATTCTGGTTCCCTTAATCATGGGAAGCTTCACCCTCTGCATCCTGCTACAGTTCATATAACCTCATCCTACCTCTGACAGTTTGACTGTATGGTCCTGATTTGAGGGAAGCCCACACAAACCATAGGTTTGTCTTTAATCACAGGGAAAACACAGAGAATGTAGATGAGAGAAAGGATTAAACTGTAATGTAGATTAAGCCAATCTGCACCACAAAGGGATGAGATCCACCTGGGAAAATGATGCACAGAGGACAAGGGTAAACAGTGAGGTATTCACACTAATACAGAAAGATGCTGCCACAGCAACATCTCAGTCCTGTGACAACTTCATAACAAGAGCTGTTATCCCATTAACTGGAAAAATATTCAAAGAAAAAGATGATTCTCTTCCATCTCTTCACTTCTAAGGGTGAGTTCTTCATCTTTGCATCTAAGAAATGTTAAAACCTAGCAAATGCAGAAATAAGACACTAAAGAACGCAGAGGCAAATAATGAGTTGTTTGCTCTCAGGAGGTATAAAATGATATGCCAGTCAACATGGACTTGTCAGGAAGAAATCACGTCACATTGTTCTTGTTCTCATCTTTATGTCCATGACCAGCCTGCAGACCATTTAAATCAGGATTTTGATTTCCTGGTGTGATATTTACAAGAAAACTAGGGAAATATGATGTATTCAAACATCCATTTTCAGGGTATAAACAATTTTCTAGAATTCTATTTTCATAGTAATTATCAATGGTTCAACATCAGACTAGAAAAATGTTCCAGATCTATTTTTTTCAAGGTGCTACCTGATATTTTCTGGATTATCGACTTAAGCATAATGATGCTTAATGATGAAGGGAACATTGATGCTAGACTTGAAAATCACCAACAGTTTGGAAGACCAGCTTAAGATTTAAAGTAATCTTCAAAAATTGGAAAATCATACAATGAGAGAATGAAACTCAAAAAATAAGCAAGGAGTTGTATTCTTAGCAGAAATAAGATGATAACCCCAGATACGATGATAATCAATTGCTGGAGTGTTTGCAATACCTTTTGCAGGAAAAGAAAAAAAAAAAGGGTAAAAACATATAAGGAAAGGTTAGACAAAAAAAATCGCGAACAACCTCAAAACCAAAAGAGGCCTGATTAGTCTGGACAAACTAAGATGAAGGAACAACACAGTGCCGGCCCCAAAATATTGAAAATACACCTGCAAAGCAGAAGGATGTGAAACAGATAAGTTATACCTTGTTAACTTGCCAGTAAGAAGATTTATCTTAAACACTACAAAAATTGAAAATAATCATAAAAACAATAGAAGAAAACTGTTTAAGGAGGACTACAAATCTCCACAATAAGATGTTTTTAATTACAGGTCAGACAAAATTCTCTTAAAAGTGACTTGAATGTTTCTGGTGTTACCTGACATAAAAGAATGGACTACAGAAACTGCTTGGGTCCTCTCTAATAACTCAATACCTTTATGATTTTATGGTGAAAAAAAGAGTAATTTCTGTAACAAGAAGCTCAATTCTCATCTGGTTAATCCTTAACACCATTGGAAGTATTCCAAATACTGTCATTCATAGCGTACAAAAGAGAATATATTTATTTAATTGTACAACTTGAATATCTGTAAAATGGTAGTTCTGGATATGTGCACATGAGATATAAAAAAGCTACTTAGATACTAAACACATTTTTAAACCCTTCAGTCTTTGTACTGGGAAGTTTTTCCAGTGTTATGATCAATGTTATCTGTTCTTTGCATAAACATAGAGAAAAAAAGCAGTGAATCTGTTAGGTATTAGGTAGAAAGGAAGGAAATTGGCTGAATGTTTAGAAATAATGCAATGGTTCATGATCACAGGATCAGAGGTGCATCAAAATCTTTCTTTAGTGCTAGGCACCATTTCATGACAGCAAGTGGATTTTTACGAGTTTTTTGTTTGGTTTTTTTTGTCAGTTTTGGTATTTTCAGGTTTTAGTTTGGTTTGGTTTTTTTTGGGGGGGAGCTATGCTTTTTATTCTTTGATGTCTTTCTGGGGGGTTAATGCAAGACTGAAAACTGGGATCTCTGACTTAAAATATGTATGTATATTGTATAAAAAATGCCATTCAGTAGGAAATTTTTATACAAGATATCCAAAATTTTGTCTGCAATAGTGAGGCTGAAGATTTTGATCATCTGGATGAATCTCAGAATCCTAAAAGCAAAGATCTGTTGAATGATGTCCTAATGAAGAGCAATAACTATAACAAATGGAGTCATGTGAGCACGAAATAAAAAGTTGAGCAGGGTTAAATCTGTGAAGAGCTGAAAAGACACTGAAAGTATTAAAAAAAAGACCGTTTCAAACAACATTCAGGTCCCTATAAGGGCAATTTTGTGTGACAGGCAGTTTAATCTTTCCACGATCCTCAGAAGTACTGAGGTATTCATAATGCCCTATCTATTTTTTACTCTAAAAAAAAGCTTTAGAAACTCAGTATCACTGTCTCACAGCCCAGCAACTCACACTAACATGAAATCTTTTGAAAAAAATCCCATTCTTATTCTGAGAAGTCCTACAGTAATTCTTTCTCTTTGTGTCTCAAGAACTCAAGTCTTACTTTTAGCTACTTCAATGTATTTGTAACCCTTTACGGATTTTTGTTCTCTGAGCTGTTCAAAAGCAGGTTAACTTTGGAAAGCAGTGACAATAAAGACTTTACAAATTAAGAAGGACTGGAGAGAAGTTGGGAATGTGTGAAAAGAGGACCCTGTGCTGTAAAGCTGAAGTGGGAGAGGAGACAGGATAGTTCAGACAGGTTCATGCAGCTGCCAAGTATTAATGTGCCACTGGAAGAAAAGGATAAAAATGCTCCAAACAAGGGTCTACTTAGTTACAGGTAAACTATTTATTCAGTACTTCTTAAACCCCCAAATTTAAACAACTTTTTTATTAAAAAAAGTGAGGTGAGTTATAATAAAGAAAAGATGACAAAGGTTACCTACAGCATAAAATAGCTTTAGTTGACTCAGAACACAGGTTAAGCATATTTGCACCCAGGGTTTTTATTCACGTGTTTCTGTGTATAGGAGGGATGTGCAGGCTAAGGATTCAGGGCAATATCCTTCCTGCTGGTGCCTACAGGAATTTGTCCTTTGGCTTAGTGAGTCCAGTCACTTTGAAGGAAATTATCAGATCAGCAGTTTAGACTTGACGTAAGGATAGTAGACTGAAAGAAAATAGATGGGAAAACAACTTTTAATTAACAAACATGAGTGGTTCAGGAGAATATGCTGACTGTGTATTTCTTTTCGCCCCCCTCACTTTGTGGAATGGAGAAGTTAAACCAAAGCTGCCCTCATCCTGACCTTAGAGTATGTCCAGCTTTTAACTGTGCTCAGCACAAAGATGGGAACCTGTGAAGCAGCAGTCAGCCTACCAGCTTAGTGCTCCATCTTCATGTGCCTCAGCCTTCTTGTTTATTTTGCTGAATATTTCATCCTGTGGCCTAGACTTATTTTTTTTTTTCCAAGAGTCTAATCAGTCTTTTTAAAAAATTCATCTGCTCCTGATCTTGCCCTAAAGCTAAGTTACAGTTCCAAGATCACCTCGTGTGTCATAGGCTTAAAACTAAAAATCAGATGGGATATAACAAGACTTGAGAAGGACTATTAAAATAAAAACTGCCTGGGGCAGTGGAGTGTGGATACTAGGACTCAGATGGCTAGAAAGGAAATAAAGACAAAGAATTTTCCCAGGGAGATGAAAGGAGTCAGTGTATAACCCAGCAGGATAATATCTTTGAGGAAAAAGTAAACATAAAAAGAAGAGGGGAAAAAATCAGTAGAAGAGTACGAACACAGTACTAATAAAAACAAGGGTGTTATATCGTTTCCAAACACCACCTAAAGAAAGGACCTCTGTCACAGTAGGGATTTTCATTTTCCTATTACTCTGAATTCCCCAGAAAAAGACAGTCTCAAATAACAGAACAACATGAAACATGATGCGGGATAATAGGAAAGGGAATTGATTATGTGTTATAACGTACTATATGCAGCTAACTGGAACTTAAGTTGCTTGAGTTGCTCTCTGTAACATCCACACCAGAATTCAAAATCAAGACAGAGAATTTATAGTGAATATTTGTCCAAACTAAAGGAACTGATTTCCTTCTAAAGAGTGATGTGTGCTGTATCACTGACAACCTGTACGAGATGATTCTCTTGGGTTTTTATAGTTTCAGCGGTTGCCTCAGAACTGCAATTTGAGAAATGCTTGGCACCCTTGCAGCAACTAAGACACTTTACCCTCTCTTACTATGAAGGAATTCTTTTATTTGGACAAAAAGTAATTTCAATATAAAATGAGATAAGACTATAATTGTCAGATCCTTCTGATTGGTGAGAAGTGTAAGTTGTAAACAGTGTTTTCCACGTGGAAGAAAATTATGTTTTCTCCATTAGGTAAGATGTCTTTAACATCTGGAGTGTTTTTAATTCATGGTGCATTTAACTGTAAACACAGGTTAGTGGTTGTACATAATATACATATTGCTACATATACATGTTGCTATAAAAAAATGTGTAGGACATCTTGAATAGTGCTGTCAATTACATGCTCTCAGTTGCCATGGGGTAACAGACACAGAGATGAGAAATATTCCCCATGTCACTGAAATTATTTTTTTTTCAGATTGTTTATGCTAAAGTCAATTACCTGAAAGAGAGCTTTTAATTACAGAACCTTATTGTTTCAAATTTAACTCCCTCTGTGTGCTGCTGACATTACTTCAATATGCTGGGACTGAAATCTTGCCCGTTTGAAATAAATCGCAAAACTCCAATAGATTTTTAATGGTTGCAGAATTTCAGCCAATGGGACTGCAAACAGCATTAATCCCTCTGCATATTTCTTTTTGTTAATTTATGGATTACCCAAGTGGTATGTGTAGGCTAGATAAAAATAGCACAAAAGACAGAGCAGTTCCTTTGACGGTAAATGCCTGGGACGAATGGAGAAGAAGAGAGAAAAATGAACCAGAAGGTGACAGAAAGCAAGGAAAGCATTGTTTGGGGTGCAATGCCATGAGTAACATTTGCGTAACTCTGACCTGACTCCAGACATGTACTAATAAGTAGTATTAGGAAGACAGTAGAATGATGTGTAGGATTATCAGGATTTTATGTTTCCACAATGTTTTTTTTAATCTCCATTTCCCTTTCAGAAAATGTTATTTTAGTTGGACTGTGCACTGTTTCTGTTACTGACCTTCACCTGAGAGATCCGATGCTTTAAAAATGAGTTTTGGGGGATGTTTGAATGATGACCAACATCTCCCTTATTGCTGTGGGCTGACCCAAGAAATATTTTGGAACTGACGGAGACATATCTATATGGTCAGCTAGTGAACTAGATTCCAAAGTTGAAATTCCTTTCTTTGCAGACCACACAAAAAATGGGGATAAATAATACAAACTGACAAATGGGCTATATCTGCAAAATTATTTTTTAAAAAGTGTTACAAAGACAGTATTTCTGTTTTCCAATACATCATTTATACAGAAAAGATTTCAATAAAAAGATTTGCTGATATTTTATTTTTAGCCAGGTGCAGGTGGAGAATTTTTACCTGGCATGGAATATGCTATGGGTACACTTTAAAACCTTTTGGAATTGCCAGGGTTTTTAGACCTCTGAATAAATAACAGGTCTATACAAACACAAGTATATTTGATCAACAAATACATTCCTGAGAAATTATGACCATGTTTTCTTTGAAAACCATTGAAATAGGTTTTAAACCACTTCAAACAGAACTATGTGGATAGATGTGGAAAACATAGCTTCCCAATTCAGCATAAAGAGACAGGGAAATTATTCATACCTATACTCATTCAGAAATACTGTTACACAAAACTGTAAAATCAATGGATTGTAAAAAAAGCCTGTGGGGTATTTTTTTAATTATTTGTAGTTTGTTTGCTTGCTTGCTTGTTTGTTTGTTTTGCTTTGGTTTCATTTTGTTGCAGGATTCATGGCTTGGTTCTTTCAATGTAAGATTTTTGCTGAAATGAGTTAACTAATAGTGTGGCAATGAAATGAAATTAACTTTTCTTTGCATCTAATTCTACAACAAACCGTGGGCACCTTGACCTGTCAGCAGTTTTTATTTTTCTGTTTTATCTAGAAGTCTCTGGAACTTTCTGATTTCTTTTGTTTACAGATGATTCACCAGTTGTTTAAGGACTTTTGAGGACTCTTGAGGTATTTTGAGGATCCTTGAGGAGATCAAACTGATAACAAGACCAAGAGAACCCATAGTGTTAGTATAGACATTTTTAGATGTCATTTTGATTTTATAGTCCTGTACTGTTGTTTGATTATACCTACTAGTCAATCCAGACAAAGTTTCCACACAACAAATTCATGTGTGAAGTTTCTCCATTGCAAATGATGAAATAAGACTCCAGACCATGGTGTTCTAATAAAAACTTGTATTATTGAAACAGAACCTTGCAATTAGTTCATATAAAAAAAAAAATGCATAAGCAATAATTTTCATCATCTGAACCAACCTGCATGTTCCTTTTTCTGTATATATCTTCATCTCTGCATCTACATCTAAGTGCTTGGACACCATCTAGAAGGTGCCAAATCTTCCCATTTTATGTGGATTGCAAAAGAAGTTAGAATTTTAAAAATGAAGCTTTTGGTAGTAACAGTGATATATCTCCCTAGTACTTTCTTACCTTCATACTGGAGTGTCAAAACAATTGTTTTGATGACTAGTCTGTAAAACTGAAGGAAAGAATAATAGAATCACAGAATGGTTTGGGTTGGAGGGGACCTTAAAGCTCATCTTGTTTCACCCCTGCCATGGGCAGGGACACCTTCCAGTAGCCCGGGTTGCTCCAAACCCCATCCAACCTGGCCTTGGACATTTCCAGGGATGGGGCAGCCATAACTTCTCTGGACAATCTGTGCCAGGGCCTTACCACCCTCACAGACAAAAATTTCTTCCTAATATCTCATCTAAACCTACTCTCTGTCAGTGTGAAGCCATTCCCCCTTGTTCTGTCACTCTATGACCTTGTAAATAGTCTCTCTCCATCTTTCTTGTTGGCTCCCTTCAGGTCCTGGAAGGTCCCAGATAGGTCACCCCAGAGCCTTCTCCTCGCAAGACTGAGCAATCCCAACTCTCGCAACCTTTCCTCACAGCAGAGCTGCTCCATCCCTCTGATCATCTTGGTGCCTCCTCTGGACTCGCTCCAGCAGCTCCATGTCCTTGCTGTGCTGGGCCCCCAGTGCTGGAGCAGCTCTGCAGGTGGGGTCTCACCTGAGGGGGCAAAGGGGTAGAATCCCCCCCTGCCCTGCTGCCCAAGCTGTGGGATCAACCCAGGGCATGGGAGGGTTCTGGGCTGGACCATGTCCAGCCTCTTCCCCACCAGCACCCCCAAATCCTTCTCCCCAGGGCTTCTGCTCAAAAGGTCTTTCCTGCTCCGGTGCCAACTGGACTTGGTTGGACTTGGCGATCTTGGAAGTCTTTTCCAGCCTTAATGATTCTAAGATTCTAATGATTCTGTATCTGCATCATGCTACTTGACTCTGGTGGCAAAATTGTCTGCTGCTGTACTTCATCAATGTCCTTTCTAGGGCCTTCCCCCATCTGTACAGAAGGTGGAACCTGGGTCTGTTATGGGAATGGGCAGAACTCCAGAGATAGCTGAAGAAATTTATTCTAGAGAAGACTGTGCACATGAGTTGTAAAGACCAAAGAAGTGGGTGGCCATTTTGCAGGATTTTCACTTTATCCAAGTCCTATTTCATACTTGAAGCTACTGCCTCTTCCCAGATATCTGTAAAACTGCTGAGTCCTAGTTTGTGGTGTGGTTTTATGCCGGTTTGTACATGTGAATTTACAGTGCAGCCACTGCTGCATAGTAACCATGTGCCAGTTGTAAATCCTCTGACGATGTACAATAACTGGCTCACTTTTTACTGGAGACTGATATAATTTTTATTTCTCTTGTGTAGAGCAGAAATGTGGAAAGTTGCCAAGAAATAACTGAAATGTAGTAAACCTATGCACCGGTTTATAATGCAATAGGTATTTCATTGCAACTGTGCCTCGAGTCTCACATTTGGATAGCGGTGCCTTCTTCTCTTCAGTATTTCCAAGTGAAACTACTTCATAGTGAAGAGTTGTGTTCAATTTGGAGAACTCACTGCATCACAGTCAATTATGATGGTTTAATTGGAACCTAATGACCTCCTAGTCCAGATCAAAGGTCTTGTTGTCCATTTCATTCCCAAAACAGGCTGACAAGGGAACCTTGCTCAGGCTTTGGGATATTGCTTTGCCCTTACACCTCTTTCTTAGAAAACTATTGGCCAACTGTAGCTGCTATCAGAGTTTAGATACTGCAAGATAGGCTGTATAAAACAAAGAGTAGATATTTTGGTCCATTTCAGTCATGGGTTCAGGTGCCTGGGTTTTTCGGTTATAAGATAGTTTCAGTTAGAAGCTGCTAGAACTTTCACTCCTTTTCTTAGGACAGTGAAACTTCTAACAGCTTCTGACTGAAACTACCTTATAGCCCCCTACTACCAAAAAACCAGCCACCTGAATCCATAACATTCTCCTAAAGAGGTTACACTCCACCTTCCTTCAGGCTCCTGCTCCTGGTCATCAGAGTCCTTCTGAGAGTCATTGACCACCTCCCAGTGACACACTTCAGAAATACGGCATTGTCTTCTACTCAATTATAATGGAAGTACCTTTTATATAAAGTGGATATCTGTCTATGTATCCCCCTTTTTTTTCCCCCCTTCTTTTTTTTTTTTTTTTTTGCTGATTACTCCCCAAGTAGTAATTGCATTTTTCCTTCACATCTAACTATTCTCAATTTGGATTTTTATTACAAAAGAAGGAGAAGGTATGATTTAGAATTTACAGTGTGAAAAACATTTTCAACATTGCTTCTGTTTCATCAAATACAGCAAAAGAGAGTTTCTAGGTGCTTTACAATTTGTTCTTTCAAGCTGGACACCACAGTCAGGGAAATCCACCAATATAATTCTAACATTGTAGCATCACTTCAATAGGCACACTCTGGGATTAGTTTAATTTTATTTCAGTTTTTTATTAATAATTTCATCTCCATAGACTTGCAATAACATTGTTTTGTCTTGACATTATAATATAATCTGCATATATTTGCATAACATAGGCACTGCTTGAGATCTCAGACAGCAGTTGTGCATGCTCTGAAATCGTATCGCAGATCAAAATGTGTACAAAATTTACTTCAAGTGTCATTTAAAATTTCTGGACCTTTAACTGGTATCTCCTGGGATCAAAAACTTCAGAAGTTGAACTGAAATTTTTGAAATGTTTTCTACTCTCTGTGTAGTCTTTACAGAAGTTATTAACTGTTATCAGTTATAATCCCTACTTGTCTCTCCAGAGTAATTAAACCACATATGGCTCTGAATCTAATTATTCCAACTGAAAACTGAAATAAGAGCTGTATGCATATCTGAATCCACATTTCTTTCATCACTTTGGCTGTTTCCAGAATTTTTCTTGGGAGCAGAAAGAGCTCATGTTTTTTATCTGCTGGTTATAGTTTTCTCTGCCCACCACAATAATGTTTCAGAAAAAAAACAAAACAAGGAAACCCATGATAACAACAAAAGTTTTATTGTGGAGTATTAATTCTATATCCAGATTGAGCCATGAATTGAAACAAAAATTACCAAGTGTTGTTTGAACTAAGAGTTGTAGCTATGAATCCATATGGTATATTCCACATTTTTACATTTACAGTGCTGTGACAAAATTCAGGCCTGATGACCTAAATGAGAAATAGCACAAAATTTAGAGCTCTGTCATCATTACATTCAACTGCTACTTCAATAGAGGTGAGCAGATGTTTTGGTTCCTCTACTAACTTGGGTTGTTGTGGTTTGAGAAGTGGAAAATTAGCCATAAATATCATTACAACAAAACCATGATATCACAGCTGACCTCTCCATCTTGGACATTCAAATTATCAGTGTTACAGTAGGGTAAGGTTTTTGGAAGATTGTCAAGACCAATTCTTTAGGTTTACATCTCTTAATAAAGTCAGAGAGTACAAAATATTTTTAGTGGGTTTGGACACTTTTACTAGAAAGATATATATTTCTTCTGTGTCTCACTGCTTCTTATTCATAAACATTTTAAAAATATGAATTATAAGCATATAAAATAAATATATGCACATATTACAGTATCACTTATCCACTTCTTGTTTTTTGATCAAAAATGAAGTTTAGATGTCTCAATTCAATATATGAATTAAGGCTACTTTTTCATGTTGCATATATGGAAGTTCAACTTCTTTGCAACCTGAAATTTATTATTTTTGTGTAAGAAAATAACCTGAGACTGACATGTCTTTTTATTGGCTGTCATATCATAATAAAGAAATTTCTTTGTAAGGAGACAGATAATATGGAAACTGCTAAAAGTCTGAAAAAAGGAACATTTTAAACAGCAAAGAATCCTCACATAAGACACGGAAAAAAATTGTCATTTTTGTACCCCAGAAAACTTTGCCTTTCGTCTGCTTCAATGTGGCCTTAAATTGTCTTCAAAGAAAGGTTTTAAGAAACATCAGCCCAGGTCACCTTCCTTTACTCCCTCCTGCTGTAATTCAACATTTTTACTGACAATGTTACAGTAAAGAAGTAGAAGGTGAAATTCAGTGATGAAATGCAGACTTGGGATGAAAAGCAAAAGGGATATGTATGTACTGGTATGACCTCCCAGCCCAAATATCTGTTTGGAGGCAAGATAAAAATGAAAATTAGAATAGGAGCAACTCACTGCATCCAAAGGAGACTTAAAGCTGACAATTTTCACCATTACCTGAGCAGTTTCAGAAGGGAGGAAAGTCTTCATGGTAAAACATGTTTTTTGAAGCATCTAATAATGATTTCTTTTCTAAGTACTCTTCCAGGAATTTTATCCTTTTCCATATACATATTTCAAGACCTTAAGCTGTACTCGATTTATATTTTCTGTGTGAAGTGCCACTGTATTGATCTGTATCTGTACAATATCTAGCACAGCACAGATGCTACACTATGGTTAGTGTTTCTAGGTATCAGTAATGTAAGTAATGCTACAAAAAAACCCCAGCTGATTGTTTTTTTTTTTCTTCTTGAGGATTTTTGGTTTGGTCTCTGGTTCTTGTTTTTTGTGTGATTTTTTAAGACTGGTTTAAGCAAAGTCTCTAAAAGGCCTCAATCCTACCTGGATTAAAATGTTCCTGTATGTTGCCCAGCCAAATGCTGAAGTGCATTGTTTGCAAGCATGAATCCTTTCATACTCAGGTAGGTAACACTGCAGTTGTATCTGGAATGATGATTGATTTTTTTTTTTTCTTCAGGATTTCAATAGGCAATGGCAAGTAAACAATTAATTCAGGTTTCTGGAAGAATATTTTACTGAACGAGTAGTTTTGCGGAGTTGCATGCTGCCTGTCTTTGGTGTTTGGTGCTAGATGTCTGAATTGTCTTAAGATATGATTTTAGGCTTTGATCATGACTGATAAATGCTCAGGAGATGGTTAACTTCAGCATGTAATTTTTATCTAAAGCTGCAGCTGTGATCACCTGTTGTCTGTACTAGCTTTGAGCTAAAAACTTTTTTTTCAAAACTTGTTTGTAGTTTTGAAGGTTTTGTTTTTGATAGCATTTCTGCAAGACAAGGTCATGTGGAGATATCCAAGCCACCTATTTTCAGATTAGTTCATGCTCGACACCTTTGCAAATATTGAACTCTGCAAAACAGAGACTGACTGGACTGTGGTTCCCTCTATTCGTCCTTTTTTCCCTTTTTCAAAAATTTAGTTGCCATTACCATAAATCTATGTCATGTACGTGGAAAATCATATATTACTGAATTCATAGGTTTTCTTCATTAATAGGAAAAATGTATATATTTATTTATGTTATACATTTCTCATTAGAGATGTCCGGGAAACAAGAATTCAATATTTCCAGTTTACCTTTCAGTTGGAGGGAAATATATTTAAGCTCCCAGATTGCCTATTTCTTCAAAGTAATCAGCTGTCACAGATAACGGAGATTTTTATCATTGTGCAATTAATTTCATTTAAAGAGTCATTGTAGCTTTGAGTAAGTATTTCCTATTACCACTATCTGAGTAATTTAAAAATAAAAGCTTCCCTAATAGATTCATGGCAGGATAATTTG